>JAJIBD010007424.1:0-51556 GCA_021461705.1 Cryptotis parvus | reverse complement strand
AAACAAACAGATAGATAAAGAAATAGACAAATAAAATGAATGAGCGGAAAAATAAATAGATAAACATACAAATACATGAATAAATATATAGATCCAATAAGATTAGTATGATCAGTGTTTTGAAATCATGTCAAAGACTTTTTGACTTAAAATCTAGTGGTCTTTTTCCTCCCAGATATTCACCGACTCTTTTTAGCCATGTCAATATATTTTATACCATGCACTGGTCATCAGGAAATACTGGTTGACTAAAAAAGTTGTAAAAATAAATTCCAAATACTGACACATTTCATTATGCAATAGGAAAAAAAATAGTATAATTACATCATGAATCTCTCAGAAGTGTCTTGGGAAGCTGTTGTTCATGGTGATATGTTTTCAAAATTCTAAATTTTCTCTGAAATGTCAATCATTGCCAACAAAATGCTGTCAATTGTTTTCCTTGAAGTGAGTTTACTACTTAATTACTTTTAATGAAAATGTTTGCAAAAGACTCATCTGTATAAACATATTTTGTCATTCTTTCAAATAAAAACATTTCACAACAAGATAATTCAGCTTTCAACCGAAGAACCTCCCTGCATGACAGTCAACTCTCTGGTGTACAGAGACGCTTTGTGCAGAATTCCTACTGAAAGTGTATACCCAAGTGTGCAAACTTAATAAAAGTTTTTTTTCTGTTTTACATACAATTTCAGTGAATTTAACTTTTTTTTTTTCTTTTTGTGGGTCACACCCGCAATGCTCAGGGGCTACTCCTGGCTCTGCACTCGGGAATTCCTCCTGGCAGTGCTCAGGGTGACCATATGGGATGCCGGGATCAAACCCAGGCCAGCAGAGGCGGCCGCTGCAAGGCAAATGCCCTACCCGCTGGGCTGGCCGCTCCAGCCCCGAATTTAACTTTTTGTGTTTTTTTTCTTTACACTGCAAGTGTTTGGTGTAAAGAGGTGTAGTTTGGTGGCTTGATTTGTACTAAAAGCTGATTAGCAGTCAATGTTTGCTCCAATAAGTACAAATATCAAAACAACAAGAAAGCAAATAATGCCTATGAAGACAGTCTTTTTTTGGGTCACCACGGCGACCTCAGGGGTTACTCCTGGCTTTGCACTCAGGAATTACTCCTGGCAGTGCTCGGGGACCATATGGGATGCAGGGGATCGAACCACCCGAGGCTGGCACAGGGCCGGCTGCGTGCAAGGCAAACGCCCTACCCGCTGGGCTGTCGCTCCGGCCCTGAAGACAGTCTTTACCTTTTAAATCCATACCTTTGTCATTAACTTTCTGCATAAATAATTTTACTATTTGTGCAACTAATCAGTAACCAGTCTACATTCATACTGTATCCAAGTCCCTCTCTTGTGGCCAGAGTGATTTCTTCTTGGGTCTATTACAGTTCTTAGAAGAAAAATATGAACTCCTTAAAATCACCTGTTAGGCCCCTACATCATTTAGGTTCCTATTTACATTTCCAACTTTTTCGATCCTTCTCTTCACTGATTCACTAAGTTCTGTTTTGACAGGACATCTTTCATTTCCATAAAAAAAGTGGTTAAAATGGTAGGCTTTAGAACTCTACAAAGAATATGTTCCTCCTTCTTCCCATAGCATGCGATTTGTCAGAGGAAACTTAAACAATCTTTTTTTTCCGCAAAGTCTCCCTGGCCACCTGACAGTGTTCTCCATTACAGTGCCTGATTTATTTACCCTGAATTTGTAACTGCTTATTTCGTTTGTCTGTCTGTCTTCATTTCTGTTTCCTTTCTCTCAACTAAGCACAAACAGTCAAGGCAGGACGCACTTCATTCTTACAGAGCATGAAATCAAAATATTGTTTCATCAGTGGATACATATCTCAAGTATTTAACCAGTAAGAATTCAATTCTAAAGTGTTTAGCTATATACTGCTATTCTAATTGGCTTGTTCTTAACATTAAAATTCTGACCTAGTAAGCAATTATACTAGGTGTTTTTTTTTTTTTTTTTTTTTTTTGCCTCACCTGGTGATGCTCAGGAATTATCAGGCTCTGCACTCAGGAATTACCACTGGTGACCTTGGAACATATGGGATACTGGGGTTGAACATGGGTCGGCCTCACGCAAGGCAGAAGTCCTATGTGCTGTACTATTGTCCGGCCTTAGGTCTTACATATGCATTTACAATAGCAGAAGACTCTGACTTCCTATTCAGGATTCTGGAACTTACCATGTATGGCTTCTTGGTAACCAAGTATCTTTGCCCACTTTCTCAATGCAAAATTTTTGAGGCCCATTACTTCCTAAACCAGAAAAATAAGACAAAATGTATTTAGTATTTAAACTAGTATTTTAAAATTAAGATGATATCTTACATGATAAAGAATAAACTAACAATGCTAGTGCATAGAGAAGCATATCGCTAGAGATCAAAACAGAATTACATCCATGAAAAGATAAACACCTACACAATTCTGCCCCTTTCCCAATCACCATATGCAGCAAAGCAATGGCCAACCAGGTTATGTGAACAGACTGACTTTTTATCTTTAAAAAAGTGTATTTAGTATTGACCAATAGTGTCCTTTCTTCTGCTTCGACTCCCATCATACAGCACCTAAGAATAACCCTTACTGGGGCTGAGAGATACGGGTAGCAAGGCACTGGCTTTGTGTGCTGCTGACCGGGTTCATTCCAAGGCACTGTGGGGTACCCCTAAGAACCCTAGGGTCACTCCTGAGCACTGTCTTGTGGCATCCACCCACCACCCCCACATCAAAAAGAATTCTTACGTTCAAATGTACTGGCTGTCTAAAGCTCATAATCACCAAATATATCCCAAGAAATCAAAACAGCACTTACCCATGAGCTCAGCAAATCCCTCCTAGAGGTAAACGGCAGGTTCCGGTGACAAACTGCAACAGCCGGATTCTTACTTCATTGTCTGTCTCTTTCACAAACTAAGGAAATAAACACTGTATTTAACACAATTGTATTTTTTTTTGGGTGGGGGCTTTTTAGGCCACACCTGGCAACTGCTCAGGGGTTACCCCCTGGCTCTGCACTCAAGGAATTACTCCTGGCGGTGCTCAGGGGACCATATGGGATGCCGGGATCGGAACCTAGGCCGGCATTAGGCCGGGCGCGTGCAAGGCCAAACGCCCTACCCGCTGTACACAAGTTTTCCCTTTTATCCACATAGCTTGATGTCTATGTGCACACAGATATACACCTTAATACGGTATTGAAACATTAGTCAGTAATTTTGTTAATTAAAAAAAGACTAACATACACACAGAATGTAATATAATTATTTACTTACATCCCTCCTGAGAGACTAACTAGATATTTCATATTCATGTACATTAATAATGTTGCAACAAATATACTGTTATGTGCTGGCTCACACAATCTGAGGGTATAAGACTAAGCATGACTGTCATGCTATGCATCCACAATAAGAAACAACTTCTGGAAAAATCTTTCCATAGCAATACAAAACTCAGGCTTATTTTTCACTTGAAAGCAAAACTCTTAAGCCAAAACTTCAGCCACCAAGTTGCTCAAATGCCTCTCAAGCAGATCTATGGGAGTATAATATGATTTTTATTACTATGTATTATATATTACATTATTAGAGATTTTTCAATCCTCAAAATGTGTATTAAAAATAAAACATCTTTCAAGATTCATCTGCAGAGAAATTATTTGCATTAACTTTTTTCATTAGAAGCATATGTCCTCAGTTATTTCTATAAATATATAAAATTTACAAAATATCTGATACCTGCTAATAAAAAGTATCAGATATACTTTAAACTCTTAAATTATAACCTGAAGATATAACCTTTGAACTCTTAAAGATTTTGTCACTGGTTCTTTCTTTTTTGTTTTTTTCAGTGGAAACAGTTATGTCCTTTATTTTTTTTTTTTTTTTTAAATTTTTTTTATTTTTACAATTATGAAGATATACAATGAAAAGTTCATTTTTGGGTTTTGGTCATACAGTGTTCCAGCACCATCCCTCCCACCAGTGCCCATCTCCCACCACCAACGTCCCCGGATCCCCCCCTCCTCCAGCCTTCCTTCATGGCAGGTTCTTTATTTCTTTCCCTTTCTTTCTCTTTCTCTTTTCCTTCCCCTCCGGACTATGGATTACAGAACATTCATTAAAGGGTTGTCATGTGTATCCTTTTGCCTCTATTTAATGCTCAGTTCTAGGTTGGCATTAGTACCCTCGACAATTGTTAGCACACTGTTCCATTTTCTGTCTTACCTAGCCTCTGACTCCCACACGTTTGTGATAATTTCCACCTTTGACAAGACTTCCTGATATATGTTTCACTTGACCTTGGATATTGGTATCATAATATGTACATATATATTTATGTTATGCAGATAAAATGCAGTCATTCTGTATCTGTCTCTCTCCTTCTGGCTAATTTCGCTCAACATAATCTCCATGTCCATCTATTTATAGGCGAATTTTATAACTTCATTTTCCCTAACAGCTGCATAGTATTCCATTGTGTAGATGTACCAAAGCTTCTTTATCCAGTCATCGATTTTCGGGCACTCTGTTTGCTTCCAGATTCTGGCTATTGTGAATAATGCTGCTATGAACATAAAAGTAGGGATGGTGTTTCCACTGCGTATTTTTGGTTTCCCAGTGTAGATTCCCAGGAGTGGTATGGCTGGGTCAAATGGGAGTTCAATTTCTAGTCTTTGGAGGAATGTCCATATTGTTTTCCAGAAAGGCTGTACCAGCCGGCATTCCCACCAACAATGGTGAGTGTCCCCTTTTCCCCACATCCATGCCAGCACTTGTTGTTCTTGCTCTTTTGAATATGTGCCAGTCTCTGTGGTGTAAAGTGGTATCTCGTTGTTGTTTTGATTTGCATCTCTCTGATGATTAGTGATGATGAGCATTTTTTCATATTTTTTTGGCCATTCGAATTTCTTCCTTGTCAAAGTTTCTGTTCATCTCTTCTCCCCATTTTTTGATGGGGTTGGCTGTTTTCTTCTTATATAGCTGTATAAGTGCCTGATATATCCTGGATATTAACCCCTTATCAGATGGGTATTGGGTGAATATTCTGTGGTCTGCCTTTGTATCTTAGTCACTGTTTCTTTTGGAGGTGTCACCCGTCTTTCACTTAAGTCAAGTAATCGATGAAAATATTTTCAACATGTTTTTACACATTAATTTCTAAGTTAGAAATGAAAGACTAAAAACATGTTCAAAAAGCATTTTCAACTTAAAAATGGTTTTTAAATCTACTTTATTAAAAAATATTTTCTCTGCAAATAGTTTCAAAAAGACGAAAACCAAATACCTGCCAAAACCAAATGATCTGCTTGCTGTTTCGTGTATAGTGTCGGTAGACGGTATTTCTCTGCCAGTCTGCCAAGTCAACCTCCTGCATGCCACACAACATAACCTGGGAGAAAACAGTATCGAGTCACAGTGAAGACTTAGTGACAACTGTAACACCATCAAACACTTCCTAATATCCAGCTCCACACACACATTTATATGAGCAGCTCTGCACTCAAGAAATAATGAATCAAATCAGCAGATCCAACACAACTTGTGGCAATTTATATATAAATTTTGGTACTTTAGTTTTACTCACATTTATAGATCCCAAACTGAAAATGTGCCTTCAACTATTAAAAACATGAATCAAATAAAAAAAGAATCTCCAAGAACTATTTCAAACTAGACAGCAAAATTATTTCAAATTTATAGCTTGAAAAATTGTGCTATTTTATGTATTTAAACAGTAAAAAATACTGATTTACTAGTCATTTGTTCAGTTATTTGGGGATAATATAGAGTAAATGTGAAATTATTTAAAATCCCTAATTATTACATATGGGATAAAAGGCCCAATAAAATAAAGGATAATAAGGTTTCTCCATAAATCAACTATAAATTGCTAACACATATTTTAAGTTCAGAATTAGTTGAATTTTGACACCACAACTGAGACTATTTTTATAGTGTCCTTTCTTTCTCAGTGCTAGGGATTAAATGGGGTCTCACACGTGAGGCATGAACTCTACCCCGAGACACATCTTCATCCCCTCTAAGTCTCATTTCGTAGTCAAGGCTACCATCATCATTTATGGATCTGTGTGATATATAAATTTACCAGATGATTTCTATAAATATATAGTTTACACAAAAAAACACAGTATGCTGTTTCATTTTCTTTTCTCCATTCAGCAGAATGTTTTTTAGCTTAAGCCCTGTTATAGGTACTAGTAGTTAGTTTGTATTTCCTGGATGGTATTTTATTATAGGAAAAATAGATATTCTTTCACTAATGCATACTTAGGTCATTTCAAATTTTTGACTTTAATGATAAAATTGTAATGAACAGTGATGTACAATTACAATTCTCTTTGTAAATATTTTCATTCCACTTGGGCTACTGACTAGCAGCAAATCTGATCAATGAATATCATATTAAAATGGTTCTGCATTTTTTATGACTTTGGAGAAAGAGGAAATCTGGGCTATGCACCAGGTGGTGCTCAGGGGTTGCTCCTGGCGGTGCTGCAGACCAGGTCGGCTGCATGCAATACTTTCCGGCCCCTAATTCAGTTCTAACTTCTGTCTTCAGTCTCTAAAGAACTGTGAAGGGAACCTAAGCCAACTTAATTTTGGCCTTTTTGTTGAGTGATAAGAAGACTCTGGCTTGTGTTTTGGAGGCAGTGGGAACCTAGGTTGTAGGGAACCCTCTCAGGATGCAGGGACAGGATCGGGCACGCACCATATGTGTGCTAACACTTGGGTCACATCCCTGGACCCCAAGACTTTACAGAAATATTTCCAATGTACAACCTGGGTTGCCGTAGCCTTTCTCTGCTCTGGCTCCTGTTTCACTCAAGGGAAAAGTCCTTGAGTTTTCCTTGTGTGCAGGTGGTCACGTTCTGCATTTACTTTCAGAAACCTCTGCCTACATCAGTTTTTACTTCCCATCTTTTTAGCTTTCATACAGATTTTTTTTTGGGGGCACACCCGTCAATGCTCAGGGTTTCTCCTGGCTCTGCACTCAGGAATTACTCCTGGTGGTGCTCGGGGACCATATGGGATGCTGGAGATCGAACCCGGGCTGGCATAGGCTGGCTGCAAGGCAAACGCCCTATCCGGCTGGGCTATCGCCTCCGGCCCCTCAAACAGATTTGTGATAGACTTTAAATTAGAATTTGTTGGTTAAATTGGTGTTGGTTGGTAGAGTGGGAATTAAGGTGACGTAGCTGGCCCCAGTTCAAGCCCCGATACCACACAGTCCTTGGGCATTGCCAGGGATAGCCCCCAGAGGGCCCCAGAGCACAGGGTGTAGCCAGGGAGGTGTGAGAATATCCGGGCACTGCGGGAGCCAAGCAGCACGACCTCTGTGGGTGACCGCACTGAGCAGTGCAGCAACTAGAATCCCCCTGCGCCCTAAACACTGCTGCTGTGAAACCCTGCCCCTCAAATATTATTTATATAATAAAGGTGAAGTAGAAGTCAAGGTTAGTTTTCTCCCCCCCATATGGATAGCTAGTTGATCAGCACCATTTCTTGAAAAGATTTCATTTTGCACACAAACATCTCCCCACGCTGTTCTAAGACGGACAGTGTGTGTTGCAGTCTACTGCTGAGCGCAGCACTACCGCTGTCCATCCGTTCACAAACACCACAGTGGCCATGGGTAGCTTTAAGACCGTCACTGGAATAAGAAAGAAACATGTTCCAAGTTTGAAGATTCCAACAGGAAAATATACCATGGCATTTATTTATCTTTTAAAATATTTAGTTTTCCTGAGCAATGTTTTGAGCATTTAAGATGGAGAATTCTGAATAGTAGCTTTGGTTGAATGTGGGTTTATTTTTATGCATTCCTAATGGAAACTTTATTATTTTAATTTCCAATTAACTTTTGCTAATACACAAAGAACATACAGTTGATTTTCATATTAATGACCTTGTACCCTACAATCTCATTAAATTATTTATAGTTGTCTTTCCCCCTAGAAAGTTCCTAGGCTTTTCTAAGCTGACGCAGCAGGGAAGGAGCCTGTCTTGGATTCCGCTGACCTGGGCTTGACCCATGCCCGTACCTGGTGTCCTACTCTTCTGCAGGGGCGATCTCGGAGCACAGACCCGGGCTAGTCCTCAGTACCAACAGGCCCCCAAAACCAGAACAAAACATCTCAAAACATTTTCATTTCCTTTCAATCTTTTTCAATTTATTAAGGCATCTGATAGAATACAGAATGTAAATAGTGAGAATAGATCGCTGCCTATGTTGGGGAAAAGTATTTTAAAATCATCATTATTCAGAATGATGTCAGTTTATCTTTTCTATTGATGTCCTGTCTCAAACTAGCAAAGTTATTTTCAATTTTTAGTGTGGTGAGTGTCAATAAAGAATGACTTTGGGGGTTGGGGGTGGGGAGTGCACAACCAGCAATGCTAGGGGCTGACTACTAGCTTTGTACTCAGGAATTTCTCCTGGTGGTGCTCAGGGGATCCTACAGATTCCAGGGGTCAAACCTGGGTTGGCGCATGCAAGACAAATGCCTACCAGCTGTGCAATTGCTCCAGTCCTGAAAAATGACTGTTTTATCATCCTAAAGTCTCAAGATTTTAAGCTGTAAAAAGAGGCATGATTGTAATTAATATTATTTTGAATTAATGGTATAAATATCTATTACTTTATGAATGGCTAACAGAAATAACAAATGCAAGTAAAAGAAAGAATAACAGGACTAGAGATTCAAATTGGAAGCAAACACCCTCCATTCCACCCCAACCTTTATTATCTGCAGCTCAATATTATGAGATAAGGATGAATGAGTAGCCAATATTTTCTCTAGTCTCCTTATATGCAAAGAAATAATCACATGTCCAAATATTTCACAGGATTTTTTGTGAGAACACTATAAATGCTACCTATTGCTATGAATTCACCTACATTTTTTTTGCTTTTTTGGGTCACATCCTCAATGCTCAGGGACTACTCCTAGCTCTGCACTCAGGAATTACTCCTGGCAGTGCTCAGGGAACCATATGGGATGCCAGAGATCGAACCCAGGTTGGTCGCATGCAAGGCAAACACCCTACCTGCAGTACTATTACTCCTCACCTACTTTATGCTTTTTTTTTAACTTGTGTTAAGTTTAAGCTCTTAAATTGAGCTTTTATGATATCTTTTTTAAAACTGAAGTAACAATTCATTATAATATTGAGTCTCAGGTGTCAACCATTGAAAATTAACAAGGGCATAATATACTACATTAAGTTTGTCACATTTAGCCTTCATACACCTTTGCCTCAGTTTACCCACTCATTTCCCCCTTTCTGACTGGTAACCCTCTAATAGGCCCTATAGTTCAAAAGTTCATTTCTGTTCTCTTCAGTTCATCTGTTGACTCTGTAAACAGTACCGCATGAGTGAAATCACATGGCATCTGTCTGCCTGGCTCATTCCACTAAGCATGCCACCCTTTCACCCCTAAAAGAGTTTTATAGCCCTCTCTGATCAGCCGGGTCCTGGAATTCCAGGGCATGGAATATTTGAGTTTTATGAATTCTGTAGATCTGGTTAATTTTCCTTAGATTCTTACGAAGCGTGGGTTAAAGATAAGTACAAGTCTAAAACATCTTCGATTCAAATGTATTTCTGCAGTTCTACAGGAAACTGTTAAAGCTAGACTCAGAGTCAGGATTTTATGTAACCTTTCCTTTCCCCTAATTCCAGGACTTGACAGCGTCCCACATGCAAGGCTACTACTACACTACTAGGCTACATCCTTCACCTCTGAGTCTGGGTCTTTGTAAACTTCCATCTCAGAGTTGCCAGAAGGCCAATTTAAATCATAGGAATATTACTGTACAAAGTTTTAGGCAAACTTAATTACATGAAGGAACAAAGTATCTAAGAAGACCAAGATGTCTAAAGTTACCTCTTGTGCCCAGGGACCAGGGATGAAAGGTCAGTGGAGTGAAGTGCATGCCTGGCTGACGCAGGACTCTGGATCCCAGCCCTCAACATGTCCCAGCTTGGCACCCCCGGCAGCCAGGCCAAGGATTACTGTAGCAGCTGCCAAGGGCTATGGTGAAAGATATGGAGCCCAAAGTAGGTTAGAGGACATGCTCAGGATCCCCTAACATCCTGCTAGGCTGTTTCGTACGGGAAAAGACTTCAGGGACCCATAAAGAGTAATCATGAGGTTGACAACACCACCACCACACCACCACCGCAGTGAGATATTATCTCCGACCCCGTTAGGGTACCTGTCATAAATCAAAGACCAGAAAATAAATAGAAAGGAACAAATGTTGGCAAAGATGTAGAGAAAGTAGAACCTTTGCACGTTGTTGGTGAGAATATGTTGGTACAGCTATAATGGAAAGCCTATGTTAGTACTTTTAAAAATTAAATATAGAATTATCATATGATCTAACTTTCCCTCTCCTATTTATATATTCCACAATGGAAAAAAGTTTCTCAAAGAGCTATCTATAGGGGCGGGCGATAGCCCAGTGGGTAGGGCATTTGCCTTGCAAGCGGCGGCCTGTGCCGGCCGGGTTCGATCCCGGCGTCCCATATGGTCCCCGCGCACCGCCAGGAGTAATTCCTGAGTGCAGAGCCAGGAGTAACCCCTGAGCATTGCCGGGTGTGACCCAAAAAAGCAAAAAAAAAAAAAAAAAAAAAAAAAAAAAAAAAAGAAGAGCTATCTATATATTTGTGTTCATAGTGACATTATTCCCAATAGCCTAAAAGAGGAAAGAACTCCAATATCTATTGCTGGGTGAATGAATAAACAATGTAGGAGCCTTACATCCAGAAAAATATTAAGTAGTCTCAGAAAAAGAAATTCTGATACATGCCACATACCAATAAACATAGGGGCATTATGTTAAGTAAAAGAAGCCAGCCACAAGAAGAATCTGTGTATGATTTCACTTATACAGAGTATCAAGACTAGTCAAACTTATGGTTATTGGGTTTGTTTTGTCTAATGACAGTTTTGGAGAGGGAGCACAAAATTATGAATAGACCTAACATTACCAAACTGTAGACTTCATGGTAAGATGGTAAATTTCACATCATATGTGTTTTATCACAGACACATTTCCTGATATACTTTGAATAGGTTTAACTACAGTTCCAAGACCACTAAAGAGGAAAAACATCTGATTTTCAGTTGACTTGGGGGCAACACCCTACTAAACCAGCATCTCAAGAAGTCCCCAAAATGATTCCTATGGTTGTCGCCATGCTCAAGAACCACTAACGTCGGGACTGATGCGGCTAAGGACCATGACATCATCATGGATAGGAAAGCTTAGTGGAGACCAGCACCCATGCTACGATCTACTACCCTGACACATGTGGATGAATGACAGGATGCGCCAGAAGACTGCAGATATGTGCCGCATGGTTTAAACTGAGTGGGAATTTCCTGCAGAAGACTGCAGATATGTGCCGCATGGTTTATTTTATTATCATTATTATTATTATTATTTTTTGCTTTTTTGGGTCACACCCGGCAATGCTCAGGGGTTACTCCTGGCTCTGCACTCAGGAATTACTCCTGGCGGTGCTCGGGGGACCATATGGGATGCCGGGGATCGAACCCCGGGCTGGCACGGGCCGCCACGTGCAAGGCAAACGTCCTACCCGCTGGACTATCGCTCCGGCCCTGCCACATGGTTTAAACTGTGTGGGTATTTCCTGTGGAAGACTGCAGATATGTGCTGCATGGTTTAAATTGTGTGGATACTTCTCTGTAGAAGGTCCCAGATACATGTCACATGTTTAAACTGTGTGGATATTTCTCTGTAGAAGATCCCAGATACATGCCACATGGTTTAAACTGTGGATATTTCTCTGCCAAATCCCCAACAGCCCCTCCCACTGCCATTCCCTAGAGAGCATAATAAAGAGCCTGACCTCCAATTCCTTTTCATCAAAGTACTGTAGCCACTGAAGGGGAACAACTTCATTAAAACCATCAAGGAAAGCTTTGGTTTGTTCTTGTACTCCTCGAGAAAAACGCCATTCTGTCATTAAACTGAAAATAAAGATGGTATTTAAAAATAGGCAACTTATATGGAGGTAAAAGGCTTAAACACCACGCACTTCTAAAATTCTTTATTTTCCCTAATATTTTATCACACAACTCATAACACACACTATGTGTGTATAAATTTTAAGAGTTAACACATGTGTCCACGTGGAGAATTCTAACACATTTAATATTACAGAAGATAATGCGCTTCAAAAGAAACAGGGCTTTGATTGGAAGACAGCCAAATTCAAGTACTAATGATTTACGTTCATTTCTAAACAACTCAAAGCACCGCATACTGACACGCAAGGGAACGGCTACAGTGTGAACAGGCGCTCCCTCCCCAGATGCATTTATGAAAGGTGACTTGAGAACTGCTGGCTCAAGGCCGACCAGGAGTATTCTATAGCAAGAGGGACTGAATCCATGACAGAAAACAATCTGTCTTGTCCAAGTTTATGGCTCAAAGTTCTACGAATTCTTCATGATCATGGTATCTTGTGTTCCAGGTAAGTAAAATTACTAGTTTTTACCCACAAACTGAACAAAGAACACATTTTCTAAGCAGAAACGGGAAATAATTTAGGACCCAAAAATAAAAATGCCACCCACAAAACATTCTAAGGAAATACAAATCAGCTATGTACATGGAGGTCTGACAAAAGCATGATCTCGGTAGGAGACTCGGAGAGGCATGCGGGGTCTTATGCAGAAACAGCATGTGCTACCGAGGAGCAGTGACCACCTCTGCGTGAAAGGAAAACCCCTGACCAGGAGTTCTCGCCTTTCTGGCTCCTCTTGTGCACTAAAGGGAAGCCGACCTTTCCGGAGGCCGATCTCGCCTGAACTACTAACCCTCTACTGCTGTATGTCTGGACGCTCTCTCCTATCTCGATGAATTCAAGTTATTACTCCCAAAACTCTTCCTCCACCCCAGTCTCTTTGTACTTGGTTTTGATTCTGTGGTGCCTGTGATACGGCCCAGAGTTGCCACGGAGCTACATGCCCATTCCTCAAACCTGCTCACCTCCTTTCCTTTCTGCAAGAAGAACAGTACTATATTCCCTCAGTGCTCACTTTTGCACCTATTCCTCTAGACTTGAAACTAGTTTGAACTTCCAGGTCTTCCTGCCAGGAAGAAAAAGCTTTCTTCAGAAATGTCACACAAGAAAGCGGAATGGCCAAACGCAACATTCTGAGCACTCGGCCTGTACCCTTCCTGTAACAATAGACATCAGCATTGCCAATTCGCATGGAAATAATCTTCCCAAATAAAAATAGCACCATTTCTGACTCCTCTGTGCACTTGACTGGATTCACTGTCAGAGAAACCATTACTGAGATGTGTCTTTCCTAGCTATTCACTACTTTAAGGGAACCTGATCAATAACCAGATATCAAGTGTCACAGCAAGCCAACAATTCTCATGCCCAACTCCTGAGATTCCTTTCTGAGATTGTGATTTATGAAACATCTCTCCCTACACTTCCTAACATGTCCAACTGTCAACTAAGGAAAATCCATCAACTATTCCGCACCTCGCTTCTTATTCCCCTACGTGTAACTGGTCATGGAACGGGAACCACCGCGCCGACAGCACCCAGACGTCTACATCCATCCCCTGACTGGTCTCTGGCGTCTGTCCACCTGCAGTTGTGCAGCACCCAGCAAGCTGCTTATGCAACCTCTGAACTACTGTGTGACTATCATTCTCCTTCCCATCACCAAACTCATCGTCACAGGGTGAAGAGATGGTACAGTGGGCAAAGGCACTTAACATGCACACACCTAACCTGAGTTCAATGCCCAGAGACCCATAGTGTCCCCCAAGCCTGCCAGGAGTGAGCCCTTAGCACAGCCCCCAAATAAAAACCAAGAATTCCATCTTCACATAGATAACCAGGATTAGTCCTCCAAAAGTGACATTAATGATCTAATCTTGGTTTGTTTCTGAGGGCACTTCTGCTCACTGTCCTATACCACTGCTCAGTACTGCAGCACTCCCAGAGTAAATAATCCATCGCTTTCTCAATTCCTCTGTTCTGTTGCTGCTCCAAAAGCTTTCTGTCTAGCAGACAAACTCTCCATCTTCATCTTTTTTTTTTTCCTTTTTGGGGTCACACCCGGCAATGCTCAGGAGTTACTCCTGGCTCTGCACTCTCAGGAGTTACTCCTGGCAGTGTTCAGGGGACCATATGAGATGCGGGGATCGAACCAAGTTGGCTGCATGCAAGGCAAACGCCCTAGCCGCTGTACTATCACTCTGGCCCCTATCTTCATCTTTTTTTTTTTTTTTTTTTTTTCTTTTTGGGTCACACCCGGCGACGCTCAGAGGTTACTCCTGGCTCTGCACTCACGAATTACACTCAGGAATTACTCCTGGTGGTGCTCGGGGGACCATATGGGATGCCGGGGATCGAACCCGGGCCGGCATGGGCTGGATGCGTGCAAGGCCAACGCCCTACCTGCTGGGCTATCGCTCCAGCCCCTAGATGTTATTTCTGACCAATTCAGTCACTGTGGTCCTATTTTGCTCCAAAAGACTAAGGTCTAACATAATGAACATCAATCCCAAATTGGTTATATCCAGAAAAACTGTTCAAAGTTTTGGCCTGAGAGATGGTACAGAGGTTAAGGTGCTTGTCTTGCACCTGAGTGGAGATCCAGGAGCGACCCCTGAGCAAAGCTGAGTTAGACAGCTGTCTGGGTCCCCTGGAAAGGGTCTCGCTCCCTCCTTTGGGTGACCAGCTGCCCCAGCACCCAATGTCCTGGCACTGGAAGAAAAAAGTCATACAGATGAAGGGGTCATGAGCTAGCACCGCTGTTAGAGTGCGTGCGACCAACCGGGCTTAATTCTAGCGCCACACGTCCCGAGGATGTGGCTCAGGGGACAGTGTGGCCGTGAAAGCCCTCGGCCTGCCCAGGTGGCCCAGATATTTCTGTCAGTCAGCAGACTCGCGTCCCTGCACTGAACCACATGCCCTGGGGCAGAGAATGGCCAGTGTCTTCCCTCCTGCACCCCAAAGGGAGTTTACTGATGATTTTCAAATATTACCTTAATGCAGGGCATGAAATTCAAAGTAGCAAGCAGTATGACTCTCACATGGAAAAATTTTAAACACTTTGATATTTAAAAATATTGAGGGGTCAGAGTGATAGTACAGTGGGTAGGGCATTTGCCTTGCACATGACCAACCCAGGTTCAATCCCAGTATCCCATAAGGTTTTCCGAGAACCAAGAGTAATTCCTGAGTGCAGTCAGGAGTAACCCCTGAGCAGCATCACCAGGTGTGACCCAAAAAAGGCAAAAAAAAAAAAAAAAAAAAAAAAAATATATATATATATATATATATATATATTTTGATGCTTCAGTAATGATATTGAATACTTATTGGTGGACTTTATGGAAAGCAAAGCCCAGTGCCTGCTGGACTATCTTTGTGAACCTTTTCTCATTACAATGTAAAGAACTATTAATTTCTTTTTTTTTTTTGTTTGTTTTTTTTTTGGGTCACACCCGGCGATGCTCAGGGGGTTTCTCCTGGCTCTGCACTCAGGAATTACTCCTGGCAGAGCTCGGGGGACCATATGGGATGCCGGGATCGAACCCAGGCCGGCATGGGCCGGCCACGTGCAAAGCAAGCGCCCAACCCGCTGGACTATCACTCCGGCCCCAAACTATTAATTTCTTATACAAATGGTCGCTGTAAAAAATGCTCACTTTGGGGCCAGAGCCATAGCACTGGGGTAGGGCATTTGCCTTGCATGCGGCCGACCGGGTTTGATCACTGGCATCCTATGTGGTCCCCCAAGCACCACTAGAAGTAACTTCTGAGTGCAGAGCCAGGAGTAACCCCTGAACATTGCAGAGTTGATGCTAAATAAATAGATAAGTAAATAAAATAAAAAATGCCTGCTTTATGACAGCTAAAAAACAAACCTGAAAATAAAGAGGTATACAAAAAAAGGAAACAACAAGTTTACTGGTGATTTTTCCATCCAGAAAAACAATAGGAAGAAAGAGACGAGAATATGAAATTAGGAAAGTCACATTAAATTAATAAGAGATACACCAAGGATACGAAACTGAAAACATTTCAACATATTTAGAAAAGGGGAAGAAAGAACTGCTATAAATTCTGGAGTGTGACACAACAGTGTCAGTGTCAGGCGAAATCTAGTTTACAGAAACAAAAGCAGCAGGACACATGGATTGCTGCTTCAGGGCACTTTTGGCTGAGTTGGTTTTAGTGGCCCAAACTGGCCACTGTGAGCACGGCCCACAGTAACAGAAATAGCTAACCACAGAGGATGCACACACCAACATCGAGCTGGCCATTAGAAAGGGAGTCTGGCCTCCTCTACCGGGCTGAGGGTGAGGAAAACCAGGGTAGTGTGTTTGGGAACTCACTGTTGATACAAAAATTCTGAGAGAGAAGACAGCTGATACCAAGAAAGAGGGCAGAAAATCTGGGGACAGGGGGTGGAAATCTAGAAAAGAAAGCGACCAACACTGAGAGCAGGAAGTGGCAGTGCCATCAAGAAGAGGTGATCGATGGCAGAAAAAATGGCATTTTATTCGGATGCAGCAAATTTAAGAGGGGTCTTTAGAAACTGGCAAACTCTGGCTCACAGGCAAAGTCTAACCCGCACTATTTTTCTGCGGGACGACCTGCGAATGTGAGACTAATCTTTACGTGCTATTTTGTGATTTGAAAAATCACACAGAATCCAGCTTCAGGGTCCATAAATCACTGTCCTAGAATGTCGGTGCTCCAGAAGCTTGCCTGCGACCTCTAGCTGCCGTGCTAACAGGAGCAGCGCAGACGCAGCACCTGACCACAGTCCGACAGATTTACTACTGGGTCCTTCTTGGGCAGTTTGATTTACTTGGCTGCCCAAATGGAAATTATTTCTAATATTCAGATTTCTTTAATTAGAAAAAAACCCTGAAGCCATGATAGCAAATCTATTCAGAAAAGCAGACTGAATAAAGAACCTAAGGAAAAAATATACAGATTTAGGAAATAAAGATTCTCCAAGCCATCATTAGTATAAGACGCAGAGAACAGGGAGGAACCATGGAATTCAAGAGAACACAGACGAACAGGGGCACTGCTGAGAACATAAACGTACAACAGAAGCAAGGGAAGTTTTTCTCTTAAAGGTACATTTTAAACTTTAATTACAAATTTATAAATTAAGAACAAGATCAAGTGAAGAGAAGTAAATGAAAAGGGTAAGTGAAGGAATGACCGGAAACACAAATAAATATATGGGTTCAGGGTAACTCTAATGTACTCTTGCATGAGGACCAGAACGAAAGTCACTATGTACTTACCCAATATATTCATCTTTGTTCTCCTCGGTCACCAGGATATTGGAACCCCCTAACTTTAGGTCGTGTGAAGTAACCTTCCCCAAAATCTCCATGTCAACAGAAAAATACATTTCTAAGCCACATTCTTCAATATTGTTGTCTCTGAGTAAAACAGATTATCCACTGATTAGCAAGATGTATAAACTGTTTGCAAAGAAATGCTATATTGAAAGATAAATCTCCAAACCTTATCCAGATAAGAGAATTATAAAATTCAGTATCGATAGATTCCAAATCCTTGATGGTCAGTTTTTTACTCAGCATCCTCTTATAGAATGGTAAAGAGAAACCGGTGTCAATAAATTTTCCATGGAAAAGTGCCTGCCAAAGGAAAAAAAATTCACAAAACATCAATCTTCCTAGAATGCCTGCTAATAAAGAAAGCAGATTTGTATCTTATCAAGGAAAAAGAGCACCAAGTAGTAGCTGCATAAATCCTAAAAATAAAATTTTAGGGGCTGGAGCAATAGCACAGCGGGTAGGTCGTTTGCTTTGCACGTGGCCGACCCGGGTTCGATCCCTGGCATCCCATATGGTCCCCCGAGCAGTGCCAGGAGTAATTCCTGAGTGCAGAACCAGCGAAGAACCAGGAGTAACCCTTGAGCATCGCCAGGTGTGACCCAAAAAGCAAAAAAAATTTTTTTTTAAATAAAATAAAATTATATATATATATATATAATTTATGTTATATTAAAATCTTAGCATTTAATATAAGGCTGTTTATCTACTTAGTTAAGTAGATAAACTGTCCCCAGTTTTTCTGCCTCACTTCCTTCTCCCCTCACTTATTTTTCACTACCTTGATTTTTCTTTTACTACATTCATTTTTTTAGTCCATTTAGTTACCTTAGTCTTGAACTCAGCCCCATAGCCGACAGTGCTCTAAGTATCTAATACAGGAAACCCAATTCCTTTCACAACCATGAGTTCAAAGAGCTGCATTTCTGATCCACTGCTGCCTTTCCTATTCACAGAGGCGAGCTGTACCTGCTCCTCCCCACTGTAATCCAACACCTCCATCCCATGAATCCACTGCCCCATCGCTGTCCCCTGGTCCCTCGCCAATTTTTACCTACCCTTACTCCAGTTAGCTTTCATCACAAATCATTAAAATAACTCCCGCATACACTTTCATGTTTTCCTTCCTGCAATGTGTTTCTGGCAAAACCTCGGGCCTCTCTAAATCCACCTCTCAACCTAACCACGTCCGTGTGTGGGCAGTAAGAGATGCCAGGTACGCCAAAGCAACTAGGCTGGGTGGTTCCAGGGTCTAACCCCGGGTGGAAGCTCGCAGCGGCCTCACAGCTGCATCCATCACCTGCCCACACCCCTTCCCCGCACTACTCACCAACGAAGCTGCTTTCTACTTTACTGCAGAAAGGGAGAACTTCTGCGTACCCACAACTGCGCACTGCAGACACCTGCTTCCACACACTCACATCATGGGTAAACGTTCTGTTACTTCCCTGTGTGCCAAGCACACCTCGACTCGCATTAACCACAGATCGCTGCTCCCGTCTCTCTTAGTCACTGACCTCATCGGGTCCCATTCTCGCTTTTTTTTTTTTTTTTTTTGCTTTTTGGGTCACACCCGGCAATGCTCAGGGGGTTATTCCTGGCTCTGCACTCAGGAATGACTCCTGGCAGTGCTCAGGGGACCATATGGGATGCCGGGGATCGAACCCGGGCTGGCACAGGCTGGCGCGTGCAAGGCAAACGCTCTACCCACTGGGCTATCGCTCCGGCCCCCTTTCTTGCTTTACTTATCACCACCACTGGCTGAGCTGTTTTCTTCTCTCTCCATTCTCAGTGGCGGTTCTAAGTACTCCCTCTTTCTTTATTACCCTGACAAACGAATTCTTTGAAGACTTCTGTATATTTGTTTCCTCCATTCCTCCTCCCAGTCAATCTTTTCATTTATTCATTCATTCATTCATTCATTTACTCATTCATTCATTCATTCATTTTTTCTTTTTGGGTCACACCCGGCAATGCTCAGGGTTTCTCCTGGCTCTGCACTCAGGAATTACTCCTGGCGGTGCTCGGGGGACTCTATGGGATGCCGGGGATGCCGCGTGCAAGGCAAACGCCCTACCCCGCTGGGCTATCGCTCCGGCCCCACCTCCCAGTCAATCTTTCCCTGCTCCTTTCACCTGACCGAGCCCTCTGCCACCTGAATCAGGGAACCTTTCTGGCCTCACCCCACGCAGCATCTGACACAGCTGATCACTGCTTCTTCCTTCCTGAAAATATTCCTTCTTCCTTTATTTCTGGAGACCATTCTTGTTTCACTTCCCTCTGCAGCAATTTTGCATGTTCCAGCAAATATCCCCAGTGTCTGCCCTTAAACTTGGCTACACTTATTCCAAAAAACACTCACATGGCATTTCCAAGTTCTCTCTACTGCGACACTCCCATTTGCCTATATACCCCTATACAGGTACCTATATACCTACCTGTCTTGTATCTAACCAACAGTTCCACATCTCTATTTGCATTCTCCAGGGATCTCAAACAATGGACCAAATCCGAATTCTGGAGTGCTTTCACAAAACCATTCTTGCCATAACCTTGCGATTTCAGGAAACGCCAACCACAATCATCATTTTGGTGCCATATTTCATTCTCTCTGTCACATTCAGACTGGGCCAGAACGATAGTATAGTGGGGAGGGCATTCGCCTTGCACATGGCTGACCCGGGTTCAATCCCCGGCATCCCATAGGGTCCCCTGAGCACTGCCGGCAGTAATTCCCTGAGTGCGGACGCGAGTAACCCCTGAGCGTTGGCCAGGTGTGATCTGAACACTTCCAGAAGCCAAACCATTTCCTACATTCAATGCTACAGCACTTTACTCCAAGACACTATCATCTAATACCTGGACTGTTGCAAGATTTTTATAAAACTCAGATTTTGTTACAGTCTCCCGGCATACTCCTGCTTGCCCCCTGCCCGATTAGTCACAGCAGCAAAGGAAACTCACCAAATCTAAGTCGGGTCATGTCACTTAAATCAGGTCATTCCCTATTCAAAACCTTTAAGTCAATTTTCTACGGCTCAAAACAAAGTACCCCTAGACCTCATCTAGCATTCTCTCCCGCATACTCTGTTCTTGTCATGTTATTTTTCAGGAATACATGTGTGTATGTGTGTGTGTGTGTGTATGTATGTGCATAAAAAATCATAGAATCAAACGACAACATTCCTCTTTCCCATAACACACATTTATTTTATATTTCACTATAAACTTATTTTGATCCTGGAAACAGGCAGGGACTATATCTTTTTTTTCTGTGGTCTCATCTTCTTCATATTATGATACTATAATAGGAGTTCAGTAATATTTATAAATGAAAACAGAATAAAGTGCAACTAAAATAGATGAAAACAAATGAAAACAGAATAAGGTACAACTGAAACAACAACAGTACCATAAAAGCTTCTGAAAATACCTAAAATATCAATAAAGAACAATTTTTATTTATAATTTTTCCTTTTATAGGAAAGTAGTTTCCTATAAGAGGAAAGTAATTTCCTATAAAATGAAAGACTTTCCTTTTATAGGAAAGTAACCTATAACTAGGATTTAATTCATAAAATGGAAAGACCTTTAAACACTACACAGCTTGGGCCTGAGCGATAGCCCAGCGGGTAGGGCGTTTGCCTTGCGCGTGGCGACCCATGCCGGCCGGGTTCGATCCCGGCATCCCATATGGTCCCCCGAGCACCGCCAGGAGTCATTCCTGAGTGCAGAGCCAGGAGAAACCCCTGAGCATTGCCAGGTGTGACCCAAAAAAAAAAAAAAAAAAAAAAAAAAACTACACAGCTTAATAAATAACCCTCATCTTCACAACACTGACGTAACACAGGCATTCAACAATATATGCTATATTTTGATATAAGGCAAAACTCTTTGCCAACAAAATTTGTGAAAACATATAACCAAGAGGAATACAAAAAAGAACTGTATGAAGTATTTATGAGATAAACACAGCTTATATAAACAAGTGATGAAAGAATGGAAAGAAAAAGACTCACCATAGCAATAAAGCGGCCAATAAAGCAGAAGTATGAAAGATGGTCCGGATTAATGGTTGACGCTGGGTTTATCTGCAGACAGTAGTTGTTCTTGCCAGCATACTCAAACAAACAATACATGGGATTCAACACTTCATGTGAAAGCAAGAAAAACCACTCTCTAAAAGAAAATAAAGAGTATTTTTAGCATTTACATCGGCACATATTTTAAAAATATCCCCATGCATGTATCATACCTCTGCTCAGTAGCCATTTTTTAGTAATTCCACTGCAGTTTTTTAGCCCTCCAAACAGTATTCTGATGACCTCGCTGGGCATCCGGTCAATGTTACCTGCCAGTTGTTCCTGCACCGCCAAGCTAGAATTTCCATATTCCTGATACACAGCACACAGCATGCTGATTTCTGTACTGCATCTTTTATTGGAAATGTCTCAACTTCAACTCAACCTATGTGAGTCCCACTTTTTCTTTCAAGTCCAGTTCAACCCATCTCATAAAAAATTTAGCAATTACCTCCATTATATATATGAAGTATTTTGTGGTGACCTCACAATTTTATAAATTTTCTCTATGACCTGCCCCACCTAACAGATCATAAGAGCATCAGATTCAAAAACCCTCATCTTTGTATCTTTTCATTCTTAACTCTTAAGAGCATACCCTCGTAGCCTAGGTTTTAGTAACTATTTGCAGGAGATAACGGATATACTGCCCTCTTGCTAGGAACAGACTTCATTTCACAGCCACACATTAAAAATGGAACCAAATACTGAAATGAAGAACTCTTTGATAGCGTAAGCATCTACTTAGTACCATCTCTTCTGCCCCATTGAAAAACAAAAAATACCATATGAAATTCTGCTAGGTAAAAGACTAACAATTTCTATTACGATAAAATCTCCATTAGCAGAAACTCTCCAACAGCCATTTCTTCTGAAAGCAGAGCTCCAACCACAGATGTCTCCAGTATCTGGTGTGTACAAAAGACACCAAAACCCCCTTCCCTCACTGTATCCCTGACAAAAATGAGCAGCCTTAAGAACGCATTAAGTCCAAGTTCAGTAGTGAAATCCTCAGGAGACTGCGCAGCAGTGAGGCAGCGTGAAAGTGGAGCTTGCCCTAGAGGGGAAGAAGCGACCCAAGGCAGTCAACTGACCGGAGAGAAGGCACAAACACAGGCTAGTGTTTGCAAAGAAGCCAGAAGTTTTGGTGCTGAAGTGTAACCCTGTGTTACTTTGTAATACTATTAAGTAATTCAAAAAATAAAATCACAGAGGGAGTCACTACTATGCACTATAGTTCTCTGGCCTGTCCACAAACGCTTTTCGGCAGCTTTTAAAATAGAGTCATGGAAAGTACCTAAAACTTTAGAAGGCCCCTAAACAAAATTATGAACTCAAATCCAGACCTTGCAGAGTAGCTAAACCAAGTGGACTTTAAGCTGCGTTGAAGCTGAGCAAGATATTTCCAGTGAAGAGAACTTAACAGATCTAGTGGAAATGAGTTTGGACACACAACAAAGAAATAAAATTACTATAAACAGCTGAATAAATTACTAGCTGCTGCAGGTTTTAGTGAACAGCATCCCAGAGAAAAATAAAATTCTTTGATAAGAATTACTATAATATGGCATTGAACTGATATCCTAATAGTGGCAGAAAGGAAAAAGCTCTAAGCAGTAAGGGGCTAAAGAGTTCCCTTCCAACGTTCCCTTCCCTACATTCTCAAATGAACTGCAAAGATAAAAACGGAAAAGATGAACCAACAGATGAACCAGCAGAGAAAAGACATGAACAAACGTAAATCCTCTAATAGCAATACGTTGGCAGCAGAGAAAAGGAGGGCGCTACTGCAGCGACACGGGAAGGTCTGACAAACCTCAAAGCAAAACGGAAAAGCATAAAGATGGGAATGATGAGACGCGAGGTGACAGGGGGAGACCGGCAAAGGGGATTCCACATAGCCAAGGCTGAGGTTCCTGAAGAACAGACGGAACAAAAACAATATTCAAAGGCAGAAGAAAATTCTCCTTAACTTAAGGAAGATTTAATAGTTCATTAGAAAGATATAAAGCAATCAGTACACTTCAAGGAAAGGAACCATGTGGCTACCCAGAGGGATGTTTCCTACAGGGTGTCCACCGCCCCCACCCCCACCCGTGACAATATTCGGAGATGCAGACAGTGAAGCAATGTCCGCAGAATACTGAAGGAAGTGTTATGGAAGAAATCGACATCCGGTGAAGCAATGTTGCCTATGAAATAACAAAAGGGGCATTCTCAGACATGCAAAGACTAGGGGATACATCACTCTTATAAACAGCTGAATAAAGTAAACTAATAACTACATGATCAGAACTTAACACCTGAGGATAAAAAAAAGCCATGATCTGCAGGAACTGACCAAATGCACTAAAAACAACAAAATACAAGACTAAACTCAAAGAATTGGGTAAATAAGGCTTCAGATAAGAATACTAGTATTATTAAGCAGATGCTGTAAAAATAATACTAATATCTTTCTTAATGTCTGAACATTTATAATATTAATATAAATCACAATAGATGTAATATGAACATTCACTGTGACAGGGAGTGATATTTTTTCTGCAAAAGCTTGATAACCAACACTTTGAAAACGCCACATAAGGCTGTCTGCTCCGAGCAGCTAGGCCTGGTCTTTCATCTCCTGCCTGTGGCACTATAACCATGATCTTGTAACTCTATGCAACCGTGAAACTTAAGTTCAAAAGAGTTGATTCCATAGAAGCTCAAGTTTAATTATTTGGAAAGAGTCAATGAACGCATTTTCTAAAACTGTCGAATTAGGTTTGAGCAAAAGATGTGAGGAAATTTTAAATATAAAGAATTTTCCACTGATAACTGCTGCACTATTGTGTGTATAATTAGTCTACTTATTGTGGAAAGACTGAGATTGGATTAAGAACACAAAGGCCAACATCATTGTTAAAACAGCAAACAGTAAGTAATCCTATCTATGCATGTTGATCCATTAACGACAGTATCACCACACAATGGAATATTGTACAAGCATTAATCTATTAGAGTATATACATGCTGATATAAAATATGCATGGTAAATAAAAATAAACTCAAGCTGCTATAATTCTGACTGCTGTAAGACTGTTTTAAAAATAGCATATACAAACTAAATATATATATAAAGAAATATTTAGAGTAAATAAGATGAAATAAATTACCTCTGAAATTGTGAGAATATCTACATTCTTGTTTTAAACAATAATTCCAAATTTTATTTTAAACATATACCTTTTGAGACAATACACACATTTCCCTGAGAAGGGATAAGAGGGGCAATTATTTTAAAGCTGATAGATGACAGATTACCTTGCTAGACCACCATAATCAAGTCCTTCTTCTCCTCTAAAGATTACATATAATCGCCTTCTCAAGTCATATGGTTTTAATGCCATAATCTAATTAAAAAATAAAACATGGATATTTAAAGTTATTCACAACATGCTTCTTCCAAAAACAATTCAATTTTAATTTTACCCGTAAGTTTTTGAAAATTACACATTTCTTAATGTCATACAAAAATGGTTTTTTTTTTTTTTTTTGTTTTTTTTTGGGTCACACCCGGCAATGCTCAGGGGTTACTCCCTGGCTCTGCACTCAGGAATCACTCCTGGCGGTGCGCGAGGACCATATGGGACGCCGGGATCGAACCCGGGCCGCACAGGCCGGCCGCATGCAAGGCAAATGCCCTACCCGCTGGGCTATCGCTCCGGCCCCACAAAAAATGTTTTTAACTCCAAAGAAAACTGATCTGTTATAGAAACTAACAGAGATGTGGTTGCTTTGAGAAGTCCTCTCTGGTCCACTTATTTTGCTTCTCCTGCCCTCTTGTGGTTCCCTTCAACTTCAACAAGCAGGAATTGCATTTTGGGTTATTAGCAAGAAAAGGAAGCGTCTGAAACAGGAAGCTTTCCAGCCCGCCAGCTCAGCATCCCAGAACAAATAAATACACTCTTGACAGCACGGCCAGGAGCAGCTCGAGAGCTGCTGGACTATGGCCTACTCGCCAGCCAGTTCCCACCGTCACCCAAAGAGCAGAGAAATCCCTTTGTTCTCTGCGACTTCCTCCACCCCGCCCCGCCAAATCATACAATACTACTGCAGGAGGCAGCTTGGGAATTTTCCTGACAGATGACACTGACTTCAGAGGTTATAACATTCCGTCTGGATCCTTACCCCTTCCATTTTTCCTGGAAGTATCACAGCAGGTAATTTGTGTAGGACAGCAAATGTATACACAATCATTGTGTGCTCTAAATGGTTTAAAATGTTTCTGACTGCTGACCATGAGGCCCCTAAGTTGTGCGGGCGCTTGCGCGCGGTCCATCAAACTAGTGGAAACAGTTATGTCCTTTAATGTACTGTATTCTACAATGTGTAGGAAGGTTGGGCGGGAGGGAGATACAGAGGAGAGAAAAGACATACAGAACCCGCCAAGTAGTTGAGGTGTGGGAGGGGGAGGGAGGTGGGGACATTGGTGATGGGAGATGGGTTCAGGTGGAGGGATGGGTGTTGGAACACTGTAGAACCGAAACTCGACACGGGCATCTTGCAATTGTATGTCTAAAAAGTGGTGTAATAAAATTTGGGAAAAAAAATGTTTCTGACTGATTTCTGTGAGGTAACAGACAACACAGTAAGGCAAGTTGCAATGCTTTACTCCAACAAAATCTTCCTTACCTGTTGGAAGGAATCTTCAAACAATGTCTGCCGGGACACGTTTATCTTAACGTGACTGGGTAGTGCATTAGACTAAAAACGAAAATAATATGACAGTATCATGTAAGCTGTAGTATACATACTGTGTAAAAGATAAGACTAAATTATTATGAACTGAAGATTTATTTACCACTGTAGTACCTGGCACAAATAACGGAAGTGAGCAAGTTTCCATCTAAAGCTGCGCTCATAAGCAATTTGTGGACCACCTTTTGTTCTAAAGGGAAACAAAAATAAATCCAATTTTAGTGATATACTGATTAAGTGTATCACTGATTTAGTCACTTAATATACAGTATGAACAAAAACTGTTCCAGAGTTCTATACCTGGGCATACAAAGTTATCTGCTGGTAGTGCACCTCCTATTTTCCCACGAGCCTGCCAGAAGTCATCTCTGAGCAGAGAGCCAGGAATAAGCCCCGAGCAAAGCAAAGCCAAGTGTGTCCCAAAAAAGCCCCCCACAAAAGTATGAATAGACACATTTTACATCCCTAATTCAATGCTACTTTGAATCACCCACAGAAAATACTTAAGACTGATGCTACAGAGCACACACAAAGTTTAAAATCATACCCTTCCTTGCTGACTGGTCCAGCCATTTTGGAAAACAATATGGACATTCCCACTTGACCCAGAAGGAATATACCCTGGGTGCCCCAAAGCACCAGGAACACCATCTGCACTTCCATGCTCATTTCAGCACTACTCACAATAGCCAGAATATAGAGACAACCAGAGTGCCCGAGAACACACTGGATAAAGAAACAATGGTACAACTACACAACGGAATACTATGAAGCTGTTAGGAAAAATGAAGTCATGAAATTTGCCTATAAACGTATTGGACATGGAGAGTATGATGCTGAATGAAATTAGTCAGAAGAAAAAGGACAGATATAGAATAACAGCATTCATATGTGGAATTTAAAAAAAATGGTATGGGACTACTATCCAAGGCCAGCCAAAAAGGGGCCAGGAGGACTTGTCAAGGGTTGGAATCTACCACAAATGTGTGAGGAGCAGAGGGTAGATAAGATAGAGAAAAGAAGAGTTTGCCGGTTGGAAATAGTAACACTGGACTAGAACCAAGTACTGAAAGTAGGTAAAGGGATATGCATGATAACCCTTCACTGTCTTGTTTTGGAAAACACAGTGTGCAAAAAGAAAAGATGTGTGTGTGTGCGTGCACACGTGTGTGTGTGTGTGTGTGTGTGTGTGAGAGAGAGAGAGAGAGAGAGAGAGAGAGAGAGAGTCTTCCATAGAGGCAGGTTGCGGGGGTGGGTGGGAGGAGGGAAAGGGGCACAATGGTGTTGGGAAATGTGCACTGGTGCAGGGATGGGTGTTGGAACGCTCTAAGACTGAATCCCAAACACGAACAGCTTTGTATTGGTCTACTGCAGGATGATTCAACTAAAAAAATATACAAAGTTATTTGCTGGTAGAGAAATAAAGCTTGAAATATTTAGTGGGCCATTAGTGGCTGGAAGAAGGAGGGTGTGTAACACAAACACAAAAAGGAGGGATACTGTATAATATGGAAGGTCTTTTTTTTAGAGAGATTTTCAATTAATATATCTTGGGAAAGATAGGTGTTTACTCACAAAATCTTCATTAATATAAATAAAATAATCAAATCGATTATCATTTCAAAGAAACTCTTTAATAATCCTATATCTAAGAATAGAAAGAAGATAGGTAAAAAATTCTACCACATCCTGACACCAATGTGAAATGAAAATAAATATTGATGGAGACAGCAATCAAAGAAAAATCAGACTCTTAAGAGCAGGTGACACCCAGGTCCCAAAGCTCTCATGATTAGCAGGAGAAGCAGAGCCACGGTAATGCAGGGAGAGGCTCCACAGCGTCACTGAGTTCATGCAGACAAGCCAAGTGCCACAGAATTTGAGACAAGAATGTGAAAACTTTCACAAACATAGGGAACGTTATGGTATGGGTATAAAATTGTTCTCTTTTGTTTTCAAGTTCAATGGAATTGGTTTGACAACTATTTATAAAATATACAGCATGTATCCACCGCTCTTCTAGAAAGTGTTTTATTACTTGCTAAACAGACAGGAACAGGAAGAAGAAACAACAAATGTAGCACGATGTCTTACCACTCCTACTTATGGAAGTGAGTGAACACATGGGCAAAACTGTGTAGAAATAACAAGGTACAGGGGCTGTAGCGATAGCACAGCAGGGAGGGCGTTTGCCTTGCAAGCAGCTGACCCGGGTTCTATCCCTGGCATCCCATTTGGTCCCCCAAGCACCGCCAGGAGTAGTTCCTGAGTGCAGAGCCAGGAGTAACCCCTGAGCATCAACGGGTGCAACACCCCTCCCTCCAAAAAAAATAGGAATAAGGTAACAGTATAGTAAACTTTTCAAGAATTTCTCTGGAAAAATGGAGGGCATCAGCAACAGAGGTAGGAGAGAAGCCTGGCCTCTGCCTGAGGAGCAGCTGAGGAGCAGGGCAGCGGAGGCAGCGGAGAGGAAGCAGAGTGAGGACGGTGCGACAGGGGCCAGCCCCTGATAGCCCTGCAAGCGCTGCCACCGGAGCTCTGCTTTCCGTCCTCATTGAGACGAGAAGCGTGGACGTGACCTGTGCACCGAAAAGACTAGATTTCTATCCCAACGCAATAACAAAAGCCATGACATATGGAAAATAACACGTGAGGAATCTATCAAACATATGCCCTATGAGGAACGTGATAGGAACAGAGTGACAGCTCCAGGCGAGACGATGGGAGCTTGGGTCACAGCGGCCTCGGGGAAAGTGGGAAGTCAGAGCTGAGGGCTGGCTGCACTGTGAAACCGAGTTGACTTCGATTCCTCATGGACCGTGGGTGAGGTCAAAGGGAAAGTGAAGCGAAGGGTGATTCCAAGACTTCTGGCCCAGGCACCGGAACAGGGGACTGTCATAAACTGAAATGGAAACTAACACAGTTGGAGCAAGTCTGAAGAATCCTCAGGGAGAAGTTAGAAGCAGAGATACCAAACAAGTAGCTGAGCAGATGAAGCGAAATTTCAAATGGGAAGACGGAGCTGAAGATGAAATGTTGTGAGTCATCAGGATTCAGAACCCTATTTCTTAAGTTAAGCAGTACCTCCTGGCAGAATGAGAGGAGACACGCACAGAGCTCTGGAGACGCAGACCTTAAGAGAAGCTGAAGAGAAGGGGGGAGGACCCGGGAACACAGGGGAAGAGAGAAAGGCAGAAAGAAGATTAGTCCCGAGCTACTTTCTCTTTTAAATTTACTTTGTATTTTTACTTTCTGATTTTTGAGCCACACTCAGTGATGCTCAGAGGTTACTCCTGGCTCTGAACTCAGAAATCACTCCTGGAGGTGCTCGGGGACCACATGAGGTGTTGGGCACACACAGGCGGGGCAGGCAAGCACCCTACCCGCTGTGCTCTGGCGCCTGCCCCCAGCCTACTTCTGAAGAGAGGAATGTTCTCAGTGGGATGCTCCTGGTAAGTCAAACGAGACAGCTGCAGTACAACTCCTGGACTAGCAACAGGGAAGTCAAGTGCCCCTAAGCAATTCAGTTACTGCATCTTCCTCCAAGCTGGTGTAGGAGATTAGAAAGAAAAGCACTGTGGCACCCCTCTCAGGCGCTCTGACAGTTGTGAAGGACCTCATGAAATGAATTTTCTTTCTTTCTTTCTTTTTTTTTTTTTGCTTTTTGGGTCACACCCGGCAATGCTCAGGGGCTTCTCCTGGCTCTGCACTCAGGAATTACTCCTGGCGGTGCTCAGGGGGACCATATGGGACGCCGGGATCAAACCCGGGCCGGGCACAGGCCGGCCGCGTGCAAGGCAAACGCCCTACCCGCTGGGCTATCGCTCCGGCCCCATGAAATGAATTTTCACTGAGTGGACCTGTAAGGTGAAGAACTGTGTCTTTTTCTTTATCTAGGAAAATGACATCTGATGAGCTAATACAGTAGGAAAAGAAAACTGTTACCATGGGACAAAGAAAGATGTTAAATGGTGCACTGGTGGAGGGATGGGTGTTGGAACACTGTATGACTGAAACCCGATTGTGAACAGTTTTGTAATGGTCTATCTCACGGTGATACAATTAAAAAAAAAAAGATGTTAACTGCCAGAATAGTTAAGTATAGCAGAGGAGGAAAGCTGTAGTGGACAGAGGCAAGGATCGGCCTTCGACAGGACTAGTGACAAGCCACCTACGGGGTTCGAGACAACAGTTGCTGATTGTATGTAGCTATGACAGGAAACATCTGAAGCTGCAGATTTGCAGAAACATTTCCGAACTGCTTCTATTTTCTTAATGAAGCAAAGGTATCACCCAGCAGAGTTAAGATGAGAGATTTGTCAAAGCACTAAGTAAAAATGTCTTTATCTAAAAATTCCTATTTTGCTGAGTCTCTTATTCCCTGAAGTTTCAACACTGCTGTTAAAGGAATTCGCTCAGAGGACGGAGTGACTTGGTCTGAAACAGCTCCATTACTCCAACTCTACGAGTCTGCGCAAGCTCACTTTGCTTCCCAAACACCAATTTCTACAACTGTAAAAACGATCTACTTGAAGGAATTACAGATAAAATGAGCATGTATAAATAGAGATACAGATACATAAACTGCACCAATCCCTCACATACAGCCATCACTATAAACATGTCACAAATATTTTACATTGTCAAGGAATTACGTGGCACGAATCCATTCTGGAACAGGGAAGACAACAGATATAAATACTGCTTACATAGATTTTCTTCTTCCAGAAATTTTAATTTGTTGCTGAACTTGAGACGAAATCACAGGTCAAACTTTATGTCTCCATTAAGCGCAATTTAAGAGGGGTTGGAGAGATAGTACAGCAGGCAGGGCATTTGCCTTGAAGATGACCAACCCAACTTTGATCCCCAGCACCCCATCTGGTCCCCTGAGCACCATTAAGAGTGAGCCCTGTGTACAGTGCCAGGAGTAAGCCCTGACCACTACCAGATGTGGTCAACAAATAGGATTTTGAAAAATTACAAGTAAGGAAAAAAAAAATCTAAAAGCCTTAGTTTTCTCACTTACACAGATGACTTCCCATTGCGAGGATCTTTGAACGTTGTTGTTCTTGTATTATGATCAACAAAGTACCTAACGCCTTCCCGAGTATACCTGATTTCCCAGCCTTCTGGAAGGGGTTCTTCATTCTGCAAGCTGAAAGATAAAGTCAATAGATAATGTGAATGTTTTCCAGGTACCAAAACATGTGAATCAAGATGTACTTGATTCTAGCTGCAGAAATGAATATTGGACTTAAATAAAAATCTAGCTTTTAGATAGATACCCTTGAGTTCTTGGATCTTCCCACTGGGTTGTTTTAGTGTTATGATTCACAAAGTACACTCTGTCTGTGGAATCCACTCTTTTTTCTAAAAGACAGAATAAGCACAGCATTCAACAACTATGTAATATATCTACCTTTCAGATATTTTTGCCAGCAACAAATTAGCTTACCCCAGCCCGCGGCAAAGGCCCATACGGGTCATTTTCTGCAGCTAACATTGAAGCCTGATGGGAAAGAGTTGAAGGAAGAAATCACATTTTAATATAAAAGACGAACGAAGCATATAGTAGAATCACATTTTTAGCCATTTCTAAAATTTATATACATATGAATAGAACAATTTCAAGACACAAAATCTTAAAATAACTAAAAATTGATCAAATAGCAAAAGTATTAGTTTTTCTGGTAGTTTTAAATTTATAAAAAAAAATTGAAATTATATGCTGACATTTATATTTTAATCTCTATATCAACATTAATCTATAAGGGTGAGATAAGAGAAAATTCTGTTTAAGGAGACATTATTTAAAATCAGAAAATGTAATTAGCACAGACCTATAACAATAATTCACACAAAATTTAATCCTGCTATTTATAATTATTCTAATATTTGTATATTATTATATTAATAGCACTGATTATTCTAATGATTAATACTTAGCATAGTAACTGGTAATTAGTATGTTTTTCTTTTAAACTTGTGACTAAGTGTAAGATCAATACTAAATTACAGGGGCCAGAGCGATAGCCCAGCGGGTAGGGCGTTTGCCTTGCACGTGGCGGCCTGTGCCGGCCGGGTTTGATCCCCGGCATCCCATATGGTCCCCAAGCACCGCCAGGAGTAATTCCTGAGTGCAGAGCCAGGAGTAACCCCTGAGCATCGCCGGGTGTGACCCAAAAAAGCAAAAAAAAAAAAAAAAAAACTAAATTACAGTATTTTTTTCATATAAATTTTTTTGGGGGTCACACCCGGCAATGCTCAGTAGTTACACCTGGCTCTGCACTCAGGCATTACTACTGGCGGTGCTCAGGTGACCATATGGGATGCTGGGATTGAACCCAGGTCGGCTGCATGCAAGGCAAACACCCTTACCCGCTGTGCTATCGCCCTCCCCTAAACTTTTACATTAATGTTGGTCACGATCACGATAAACTCAAAATAGAAATGTAAAATTCTATCAATTTAAAAATAATGTGTCAGGGATGCTGTTGGGGGTCCCCAATAGTGCCAGGAAGCGAGTTCCCTTTTACCTCCAAAGCCGGCGGGAATGGATGAAGACTCGGGAATCCGATGCAGTTTTAAAAGGCTTTACTTATCACAGGTTCAGGCATACAAGTCAGCAATAGAAAAAACCCTGTGCTTAGGATTCCCGGCTAAAACCTCAGCCACGTGTAGGCCAAGATGGCGGCCACCACGTGTTAAGGCCCTGTAAAGGGGAGACAAAGACAAGACTCCCAAGAAGAGTAAGAGCCCCCAAAGAGAGCCCAAAAAGAGAGAGCGCAAGAGAGGAAGCAGCCTAGTTTTATACCCCTGCAACTCAGACCTTATGGAAAGCAGGAAGGGTCAAATGCCCTCAGGTAATTTCTCCCAGCACCTCACCTAGGCCCTATTATATGCTAATGTTTTGAGCCAAGATCTGCCTGGAAATGCCTTTATAGGGTAGAGAAGGGGGTTTCTGAGATGGCATGTCTCTGTACCAAAGACTAATACTAATGCCAGTTAAATATTTCTCCAAGCCTTCACAAGAGTCTCATCTACTTCACGGTAGTTTTGTATTTTAGTTGCCTTTGAGTTATCAGGGAGTCATGCTTGCTTGCTTGGAGGCAAACAGCATTTCTCTCTGGTCTAATTACTTAGAGATCCAACGTGGCAGGCAAATACGCTGGTAAGATCTAGCTAGTCCCATGATGATTGTGGTAGCATGAGAGAATATTTATACCAGCCAGTACATAATACATGGTCAGATAAACTGCCACATTTAAACTACCCCCTTAGCTACGAAGTGATCTGCAGGAGGCAATCCAGGGCAGATGCAGAGGCTTTTAGGTGTCCTGCAACAATAATGTATAAATAACTACCTGAAAAATCATTTCTTAAACTATCACGATGAATTATTTCATAGCCTTGTAACATACACTGAACTTGTAGCACATTAACTGAACCTGATACCCACTGTCCCAGGAATTCTTTCCCAAAAAAGCAAGCAACTCCTTTCCTGGAGATTGCTGTGTATCTAGGGATATCCCACTCCAGTATTCCTTGCAACCGAGTGCAAAGACGGACCTAGGAAGCAGGTACAAGTAGAAGCTCCTGGTGAGGGCGACGCTTTACATGGAAAGAGGCAAAACAGTTGTCAGATGACGCCATCTCCCCTTGCAGTTCTTTTCCTTTCTTACCACCCCGACTTTGAAGCGAGGCCCAGAGGACAAGTGCTCCATTTGATCTGGGCTGCGTGAAACCCGATGACATTGGAAGAGCAAAGGGGCAGAAAGAATCTCGGTTCCTGAGGCAGCAGCAGCCGGGACTGAAGAGCTCTATTTAGGTGACTAGGCCTCAACTCCTCTACGGATGTCGCCATCTACGTGTAGGTGGATATAGTAGCACTTAGACACATTTATTACCTACTTCTGCTCTACTGTCCCCCTAAGACCCCACGGGGGCTTCTATCAACAAAGTGAGGCCAAAGCAAATACACAGTTCACAAATCCACGTTTATCCTGTGAGGGTAAACGATGGAATTGTGCCACAGGTTCTGAACGTTACTAAAAACAACATGGCTGCTATTTAGTAAACTTGGTCAGCCACTCCTTTGCTGCTGACCACCCAGGAGAGTCAACTACCAATGATAATTACCTAGTACCTGAAGAAAATAACCATGAAACAGCCTGAGACAGGAATTGAAAAAAAAAAAAAAAAGAGCTTTCTTTTTCGCGTCTCTCCATCTTGAATTTGCTGACCTTGACATTGTGGATTACTTCCTATTTCCTCAACACAGTGGGATAACCGAGGTATACCCGGTATCTAGCAATTATATTTTCTACTTCATGGAATCAATTCCATTTAACGAAAGTTGTTTTTCTCCTCATACCCAATCCCCACCCCACTCTTGTGGATGTTCACATCATTTGCTAGATCAACATTTCAGACAGCATTAGATTTTTTTTTTTTTTTTTTTGCTTTTTTGGGTCACACCTGGCAATGCTCAGGGGTTTCTCCTGGCTCTGCACTCAGGAATTACTCCTGGCGGTGCTCGGGGACCATATGGGATGCCGGGGATCGAAACGAGGCCGGCATGGACCGGCGGCGTGCAAGGCAAACGCCCTACCCGCTGGACTATTGCTCCGCCCCAGTATTAGATTTTTTTTTAACCAATTTGCTTCCAGTGCAAAGAATATATATGTTAAGACAAAGCGCTGTTTCAGAGAATCTGATAGAGGAATCTGAACAGCTAGAGTTATAGTGAAATTAGGCTTCAGTAAAATTAGGCTGTGACTGAATCTGAACAGCAAGTCATGATGAAACTAGCCTCCAATAAAATCAGGCTGTGACTGATTCTACTGTTAAAAAAAAGTTACAAGTAAAAGTGTGAAAGGTTTTATTTAAAGGAATCCTATTTATTTTGTGTTTGTTTTCTTCCTTTTTCTTTTTTAACCGAATCACCATGAGATATAGTTACAAAGTTATTCACGATTGAATTTCAGTCATGCAATGCTCCAACAGTAGTCCTTTCACCGGTGCAATTTCCAACCACCAATCTCCCCAGTTTCCTTCCCATCATACCTTCCCCCCACACACACACCCCCTGCCAGCCTCCAAGGCAGATACTTTTCTTCTCTGTCTTGCTCTCTCTTTCCTTTTTGAGCATTCTGGTTTGCAATATAGGTACTGGAACGTTATCATTTATAGCCCTTTACCACCTTTCGTCACTCAGTTCTTGTCCAGAGTGATCATTCCCAACTATCAGTCACAGAAATCATATTCTGAAATGACCACTTAGTAAGGATAACAGTATATAGTTGCTAGTGAATTAGAATTTACTGAAAAGGATGTTTATGTATCTCAAAGGTGCTATTCACAATCAACTAAAAACTGTAATACAGTTTGTAATACAAAAAAAAAAAAAGACTTCAGCAAAGTAGTAAATGACAAATACCCAGAGGGAGTAAGCTGCTTTGTATCTCTGAGTGGGCTAATTACGGAGTAGAGGTATCGCTGGTTAAACTGCTGCATGGCGCCCTGCAGCTGGTTCCTCTGCGACTGCCACTGCTCAAAGTTGCGGACCGACTCCATGGTGGGCCGCTGCCACGTGGTCGCCCTGGTGTTATGATCCACATAATACACTCTCCCGCGGTCATCAACTCTCCTTTCCCAACTACCAGGAATAAAAAGAAACTATCACTCGACACCAAAACACTAGAAAACAGCAGATACTTCACTCAACTTAAAATCCAGGGAAACGTATACCAAGAACCAATTATGAACACCTTTGTAATTGTATGTCTCACGGTGGTATAATAAAAAAATTTTAAAAAATCAAAGTAAAGACATGATAAAATCATTTTCAACGAATGTAAATACTGAGACTGCAGAAAAACTCTGAGCACAGAACTCGACTGATATCACCCTCCCAGTTAACCACTACATGATTTCCAAAGGCAGCCTAAGGAAAAAGTGAGAGCACACAGCCTGCAGGATACACAGCAGACAATCTTCTTTCACGTGGGACATAACGGAACAGAGGAAGGGAGCAACCAAGAGCCAAAGGCAACAGAAGCTGAAAGTTGACGTCACGGAACTGAACTTTCTGGGGCCAGGGCATGGGAAAGGACAGGGGAGGGAGGGGGCCTTGGGACATGAGTGGGTGGAAACCAAAACTCAGGCGAGGGCTGTGAGGTTGGAACATATGCATGAACCACTATCATTAGTGGTATTGGAAATCACGGTGCCTCAAAAAAAAGGAAGAAAAAAAATCTGAGAACCCTTCTCTTTTTATCTAATAAGCACTTGTAGCAATCTTTGTGTAGTTCATAATTCTAAACCACTCAAATGCATCGTATGTTATTAAATCAAATGAAGTAACAGTTTACAATTTAGATCACTACCAATGGTGACTGGCGTGCCTTTTGTTCCTTAAGTAAAAGGCTCAAATTCTATAACAGCTGTAAGACTAACTGTAAAAGAGATATATAACTGTAAAAGAGATATATAACATGGTTACTAAACAGTCATTATTCACAAGTTAAAAAAAAACCACCAATATGCAGAATGAATCATTTTGTTACGAAAGTTTTACAAATGAAAAAGCATGTTTATGAAAATATATCAAAGTGCCCCATTACCCAGGAGGTAGAGGTTGTGGTCTCTCCCCACGTAGTTGTTCGAGTGTTATGATCCACATAATAGGTTCTACCATGAGGATCTTTCCTTTGCTCCCACCTATAATAAACAAGCAGAAAGTAAAATAATAATAATAATAATAATAATGATGATGATGATGATAACGATGATGATAATAATTAATAATAATGATAATAATGAGGTCTATAATTGTTACTGGTTTTTGGCATATCATATACAACACAGGTAGCTTGCCAGGCTCTGCCCTGTGGGTGGCTTACTATCAGTAGTAGGCTCTCATCTCATGCATTTACTGATGAACTGGGGAGAGATTGGCTTTTCTCTTGGGTGGAGCTCTGATGAGCTAAGGAGTCCAGGTGTTGAAAATGGCAGGGGTTCCTCTGGCTTCTAGTGAGGCTCTATTGGGATGGCGGGCCAGGGCTAGAACTTGCCATCACTCCCGGGCACCTCATGATCAGCTGAGCCCAGGGAGAGCCAGTAGCAGCTCTGCCCCGTGTGTCTGAGTCAATTATAGACCTCCTTCCCATGACCTGAAGAAATTGTCTAAGGCTCTTCGGATTCCAGGAGCGAGCAGATACTCTGGGGTTACACTAGCACTCGACAGGATATATGGAGATGTTATTGGTGCCTGCCAAGCAAAACTGATGAACAACGGGAAGACAAGTGATACAAGTGAATGATAATAAGCCAAGATGACTTAGAAAATGACTCCTTATAGTAATCAGGAAGACAATTTTAAGTGAGATACATAATATGTACGATGTTATGATGTTACATACTATGTATGATGTTATTTCTCAACTCTGAGACCTTTTAAAGTTCTGTATTCCTTTTTTATTAACAGTGGTACGCTTAGGAAGCAGAGCAGAATACAGAAAAATAAAGTTCTTAAGTTACTAATTTGGAGAAAAGACTCACAAACATAATGAGAGCTCACCAAATCCCAGAACAAGTTGAAAATAAATTTCCCTGGGAAAGAGCAATAGCACAGTCTGCCTTGCATATGGCGGGTCTGGGTCAACCCCTGACATCCCAAGTCCATCAGGAGTGATTCCAGAGTATAGAACCAGGAGTAACCCCTGAGCACTGCCAGTTGTGGCCCAAAAAGCCAAAACCACACACACTTACAGTAAAAGAACTTATAAGAATTTTAGTATGTTAGGGTCCAAGAAAAAACAAAAGCCCAAATATTTGTGGTATAAGTAGTAGGTCCTGGTAGCCCCTGAGCACTATCAAAAGTGATTGCATGTTTTTTTCCTTTAAAAAAAAGTTAGGGCCAGAGCGATAGTCCAGCGGGTGGGGCGTTTGCCTTGCACGCGCGGCCTGTGCTGGCCGGGTTCGATCCCCGGCATCCCATATGGTCCCCCGAGCACCTCCAGGAGTAATTCCTGAGTGCAGAGCCAGGAGAAACCCCTGAGCGTCACCAGGTGTGACCCAAAAAAGCAAAATAAATAAATAAATAAATAAATAAATAAATAAATAAATAAATGAATGAATGAATGAATGAATGAATGAATAAATAAACTTAAGGAGAAATTTTCCCCCTAGGGCAAGAGCTAGAGGAGGCACATATCTGGAAGGAGAAACAGTAGGTGCTGAGCCAGAGGGAGAGGACGGGAGGAGTGCGAGGGGACAGGAGCCGTGGGGTCCTCTCCCATCCAGGTAGGTTTCCTTTAAGGGAGTCCCCAAAACTATCATGCTAGGAAATATATTGAAGATTAGGGAGAAAATGAGAATAAACATAAACAAAGGTCTGCCACTGGGGAACAAAACCCATTTTGCAGTTTTAGCCTCTGTAAAGCGCTAACATTTTTAATTCACTAACCGTGAACCCTTCGGTAAGAATTTGTGCTCTGGTCATGACAGCCACTGGTTATAGTTTTATTTCCCCAAAATGGGAAATCACCAGATTTTAGTGATTTTTTTTTTTTCTGGAAAGAGAATTCCTCTTTCCCACACTGCACGTCTGTTAAACAGAATGCTGTAGTCGGACTCCTTTGGGAGAGATTATTATTTTTGGTGGTCTGTGGACTAGCATCGATGGTAGACTTTCTGTAGAACGCCTGACAAATATTTCCAGCTTTGGAAACCCAGAGGCCAACCTGTGAGTGTACGTGAGGGGAATTCCAGTTCTGCCTCAACCTTTCTGGGGCGTGAGGACCCGCAGGCTGTGGCACGCTGTGGAAGCAGCTGCCTCTCCTCAGCACTCTTGCCTGGGACCGTCCTGACCCTCTGGGGGAGGAGGCCGCTGCCTCCACTATCGGCTCCAGGACTCCAGCATCAGACTGTGCTTTTATCTCCAGCCCGGACAGCTGGCCAAGGGGACCCGATTTGCCAAGCTTCTTAGGAGTGTGTCTAAATTGTGTACGCAGTAACCTGAGCAGGCTCTGGGCAGCAGAGCGAGGGGAGGGTTTGGGGAGGAGAGGTGACATGGGACTGGCAGGATTCTCTGGCTTGGTCTGGGCAATAACTGACAGCCCACGATGCTGCACCTGTGTTTGCTATAGAAGTGGTGGGCCGGTGTTAGCCAGAGACTGCATTATCCCAGCAGTGACACCCGCTGCCATCGGGACAAAGTAGCTGACTGATAAACATCAAGAGACTCCCTTAGCTTTGTGGAAAGGAATGAGAATTTGTAACTATCTCACTTCACTTCCAGTTTTTCTAGTATTTAGCCAGTTCCTGACTGAAATCTTCCAGCTCCTGTTTTATAACTGATGTAAAAAGCTTGCTACTAAGCAAAGAAAATCATGGGGAAATATAAGACTGAGAATTACTAAGCAGGGCTGGAGCGATAGCACAGTGGGTAGGATGTTTGCCTTGCACTTGGCCGACCTGGGTTCAATCCCTGGCATCCCATATGGTCCCCCCAGCTCCACCAGGAGTAATTCCTGAGCAGAGAGCCAGGAGTAACCCCTGAGTGTCGCAGGGTGTGACCCAAAAAAGCAGGAAAAAAAAAGAATTACTAAGCAGGGTGGAGAGGTAGAAAAAGCACTTGCCTTGCATGCTCCTGACCCGGATCTATCCCGGTATCACATATTGTCCCCGGCCCCATTAGAAGTGATCCCTAAGCAGAGACATAAGAGTAGACCCTGGGTACGGCAGGTGTAACCCCCCAGAACCTTAACAAACAAACAAAAGGAATCACGAAGCAGTAATGAAAACTTGAGCTTGTAACAGAACCAATCAGCAAGGTTTTGGAACTTTCCCGGACCCAGGACTAACAGAAAAAGGACAGCCAGAGAACCAATGTCATTATGCAGCAGCATGGTCTTACTGAAGACAAAAATAAACCAAGAACTAGATCAAGAGGTATTACAAATTAGCATCAAGTTTTCTCCCTTTTCCCTTCCAACTGCATAGACTTCAACCAGATGAATATCTTTTTTTTTTTTTTTTTTTTTTTTTTGCTGTTTTGCTTTTTTGGAGATGCTCAGGGGTTATTCCTGGCTCTTCGCTCAGGAATTACTCCTGGCGGCACTCGGGGACCATATAGGATGCCGGGGGATTGAACCTGGGTCGGCCGTGTGCAAGGCAAACGCCGTCCCCACTGTGCTATCGCTCTAGCCCCTGAATAAATATTCCTAATTTGAAAAGTTGTGGGCTTTGGAGCAAATAAAAACCATGAATCAAGTTTTAAATCACAGACAATAAAAACAACTGTATACATATATTCAGCCGTCAATTGTCACTTTTAAAAATTCTTAAATGTTATGTCAAATGAAAAAAAAACAAACCAGCAAAGTTGCATACCCTGATGGTAAAGTCTCTGTGGCAGCGCTTCCGGGGGTGCTGCCGTGCCGGTTCCACAGACCCATCTGGCTGTCTTATCTTGGCAGCCTCAAATGCAGAACTACTTCGGAACTTGAGGCGGCAGGTTCTGAAACACTTCTGCCTTCAGAGCCAACCGCTGTACTAGTGGAAACGATACATTCACTGTTCTCGGCGGGCGCGGGAGCGTCCTGGTCGGAGGGTCTTCAGCAGCAGCAGCAGTGCAATTGGAAGACAAAGTGGTTTCTTCAGATGCCACTGCAGTACCCGCGGTATTATCGGTCGGTGCAGATGAGGATGATTCTCCATGAAATGAAAAGAGCAAGTTAATACGACGACATCTAGTAAGGGAGGAGGTAACCAACGAACGGCTGATCCAGGAGGAGCAGAGAAAGGCAGCCGTGATGACAGACTCGACTGCCACTGTGCTCCTCCTTACAGGGTGGCGGTGGTCTGGGGCACAATGATGTGACGTGCCCAATGCCTTGCACGCACGGCTCTGGGCTTGATCTCCATCCTGCACGACCCTGCGACATACTCTAAGAGAACCACCCCAGAACTGTCTGGACCAGAATCCTCTCAGCGTGGCACTACAACAGCAGCAACAACAACCAAGTGTTGACAAGAAAAACTGCTTGTGGGGGCCGAGCGATAGTCCTGTGGGTAGGGTGTTTGCCCTGCACAAGGCTGACCCAGGTTCGATCCCCAGCATCCCATATGGTCCCCGAACACGGCCAGGAGTACTTCCTGAGTGCAGAGCCAGGAGTAACCCCTGAGCATGGCAGGGTGTGACCCAAAAAGCAAAAAAAAAAAAAAAAAAAGTCACTAGAATTTAGGGAAAAGATAGAGTTGGAAAGGTGAAACTATTTTTGTTAAATACCTGTCCAGCTTTCGAAATGACAAATGCACACCACTGCATGTATCATAATGAATACTGCAGTGCTGAGAACAATAGCTGGGATCTGGATCAACCTTGGTGCCCAATGACGGATGGGTGCGTCACGAAGATGTGGTATACACACTCAATGGAACCCTATGTAGCTGAAAGGCGTGATCAAACCATGCAATTCACTGCAACATGGATGGAACTAAATGATACCATGTTAAGTGAAGGAAGCCAGATGAAGGAAAATCACAGGATGATGTCAATTACCCATGGCATATAGGATTACCAGATGAGGGAAAGGAATGTATTAAGGGGGGGGGGACAGCAAACATCACCAATAACACGAGAACAGGGATAGGAAAAACAGAGAAGGGATGAAGGGGCGAGAAATGAGAGGGGCAGGCAGGCCTCAGATACACCAGGAGTTTGGAGGAGTGGCACAGCTGTGCCTCCAAACGCAGTCAACAACACTGAAAGCATGAGCTCCAAACTTAAATATACACCTGTCTGGGGCCGGAGTGGGTAGGGCATTTGCCTTGCACAAAGTTGGCCCAGGTTTGATCCCCGGCATCTGGTATAGTCCCCCAAGCACCACCAGGAGCAATTCCTGAGTGCAGAGCCAGGAGTAGGAGTAACCCCTGAGCATCACTGGGTATAACTCAAAGAGCAAAAAAAAAAAAAAAAGTGCCTGTGAAGGTAGCAGGCTGGACACGTGGGAAGGCACCTGGGACAGTGGTGAAGAGTGGTTGACACTGGTGGTGGGACTGCTGCTAGAACATTCTTTTTTTTTTTTGCTTTTTGGGTCATACCCGACAATGCTCAGGGGTTACTCCTGGCTCTGCACTCAGGAATTACTCCCTGGCGGTGCTCGGGGGACCATATGGGATGCCGGAATCGAACCCAGGCTGGCATAGGCTGGCCGCGTGCAAGGCAAAGGGCCCTACCCGCTGGGCTATCGCTCCAGCCCCAATGACAGGTATTTTTTATGATCTCATTTAACCCATCAAAATTTAAATCATTTAACCTATCCGTTAAATGATTGCAGACCCTGGCAAGCTACCCGTGTCATATTTGATATGCCAAAACAATTATAGAACTCATTGCATGACCTGACGGAATGGTTTGTGGCTCTTTATGTTCCTGGAGCGAGCAGATGCCCTTTGGCTACACAAGCATGTGACAGGACGTATGGAGACGTTACTGGTGCCCGCCGAGCAAATTGATGATCAACAGGAAGACAAGTGACAAGTGACAACCTATCTAAAAATCTCAGTAAAAGTTCTAAATGTTTATAAAGGAGCTAAAAATGTGCAGATATTAAATTTGTCCACTTAACAGCTCACATCTTAAGTGGGATTTGAAAGCTGTTTTGTGAGCGGTCAAATCTAATCTTTTCCTGCACCATGACTCAGAGGGGCCTCTGAGTTCAGAATGACTATCAATACTCATTGCAACAAAAATTAACCAATTAATCCCACTAATCAAAACTCAAAAGAACTGAAAAGAGATAAAAGTCATTGTTTACAATACTGTGTCTTTTAGAAAAAGATATCAATGGTCTTAAACGCAAAACTCAGGCCTCAAATCCCTTATCTAAAAGCCTTAGGGTCTGGGCCGGAGCGATGGCCCATAGGGTAGGGCGTTTGCCTTGCACGCGCAGCCGGCCTGTGTCGGCCTGTGTCGGCCTGGGTTCGATCTCCGGCATCCCATATGGTCCCCCCAGCACCACCAGGAGTAATTCCTGAATGCAGAGCCAGGAGAAACCCCCTGAGCATCACCGGTGTGACCCAAAAAAGCAAAAAAAAAAAAAGAAAAAAAAAAGAAACCCCTGAGCATTGCCAGTGTGACCCAAAAAGCAATAAATAAATAAATAAATAAATAAATAAATAAATAAAAGCCTTAGGGTCAAGTATGTTCCAGGATTCATAATTTGCAGAATTTAGAAAGGTAATATAGTACAAACATCATATAATATACAAATAGCAGATCACATCTGAAAGCTACAGTCCTTCAATACAACTAAAAACAACTAACATGGTAAGTTACATGTTATAAATTACAAGCACCTTTAAGTCCACCAAATGAGTTTATATATCTCAAACATAACAACTTAGTTTTAAAGATCTGGGAATTTTGAAATGCCAGGACAAGTATTTAAAAAGATTTTATGTGCTGTATATAGAATAGGCACATTTCTACCTTACTCCCACAATGAAAGTACATTTTATGTTTTTTAACTTTTTACTTAGAAAAAACGTGCCATTTTTGCTCTTACACCATATAGGAGATTAAAATTCCTTGAAAAGATACCTGAATTCATCCTCTTACTAAGGGATTAGAGAGTACTAAAAACAACAATGGTTAATGGTTGCTACCAACAAAGAAGGTTCCAGAAGTCTTTGTACCATACCACCCAGTGGGATGATGACGAATGGACAATTTTGGCAAATGCCACCAACAAATATCAAAAGAGGTAAAAACACAATCACTAAGTTGTTGAAGAAATATGAACAGAAATCTGTCTCACTATAAAAGATGAGTACATGTTTTTAACTATAAAAACATGTTAAAGTGAATAAATAGAAAGCAGAGTTGAAAGCTACAGAGCTCCGAAAGTCAATCACAGTTCTTCTCGTTCCTACTTGAGATCTCCCTGCCATATTCCCACCATGAGAAAATAAGAAAAAATACTAGAATATATTCAAAGAGTTACTGGGAGAACTAAACATCTAATACTTAGAATTTCTACAGAATAGGTATTAGCTGCTATCGTTCTTCTTTTCTTAGCTGCTGCTATTAGTTCTTTCCTCCGCTACTGTGAGCGTCAATTACAATAGGACTGTCATTTTACTTACATGTGTTTTATTTATTTTGGTTTGGAGGCCTCATTCAGCAGTGCTCAGGAGTTACTCCTGCCCTGCACTCATGGATCACTCCTGGCAGGCTCAGGGTGCAGGGGATTGAACCTGGTTAGGTCACATGCAAGGCAAGTACTCTACTCACTACACTATCTCTCCCGCCCCAGCGTATTTTATTTTTAGTTTGAAATCTCATACAATGATGCATATGAGAGACTCACAGACATGGGGCAGAGCTGCTACCAGCTCTCCCTGTGCCCAGCCGCTCACCAGGCACCCGGGAGAGATGGCGGGTTCTAGCCCTGGCCCACCACCCCAGCAGAGCCTCGCAACAAGCCAGACGACCCCCCACTCCATGAGGGCTGACATTTTCCATATCCGGACTTCCCTCTCGATCAGAACTCCACCCAGCAGAAGAGCCTATTACAGCCCGGCTCGCAGTAACAATTATAGACCTTATTCCCATGACCTGATGGAATGGTTTGAGGCTCTTTATGTTCCTGGAGCAAACAGATGCCCTTAGGCTCTACTTGCATGAGACAGGACATATGGAGATGTTACTGGGGCCCGCCGGGAACAAATCGATGATGAACGGGAAGACAGTGATACAGTGATACAATGATGCATATGACAATCTAGGAAGTGACATTACCAACAAGGGAAAGTGTCTATAAAGTATTTAACATATTAGAGACTGTGAATAAAAACTCGATAGTAAGGCTGTTCTTCAAGGCCATATTTCCCTTGACCGCATTATCGTGTCTGTCTTTTTGCTTATCTCCACTCTGTAGAGACACATGTTGTTCTCTCTTGTGGACTTCTCCCTTTCTTTCCCCCACATCTTTCTAATAAGATTCAATAAAAATTACTTTGCTTCACAAACAAAAAACGGAGAAGAGAAACAAAAGAAACTCTCCAGCGAGTGGGCGCGAGCCAATCTTCTCACTTTTCACCGCGTCTACTTATGCCCAAATGCTAGTGTTTGAAACGCTGGGGAATAGACACTTCCCCACTCCATCACAAGTGCTGAGATGTGGCTCACCACTTCTTGAAGAAGAAGAGCTGCATCTCTAATTGTACATATTTCAGACAGAAAGCAATGCTAAATAAAAAAAAATACAGTGGCATCATGTCTTTCTGAAAAGTACTCACGAAATTTAATAAACATTTCATAAATTTTAAGCTGACAATAATTGACTCCATTATCTGATTACTTCCAGAAGAATGAAATCAGGTCTATTATTTTTCACCCAATAATATATACCATTCCACTGATCACACAAAGGCATTTTCCCCTGAATCATCTTAAAGAATTTACAAGGTCGTTATAGTTTAAAAGTTCAATGTTTTATGGATAAATGACCAGATTTTTATTTTCCTTTGCATTTTTGGTACAATAGATATCACATCACTTAAAAACCTAGTCAAAGGCCTCGGTCCTCATATAATAATTATTTGTGTGAAATGTGTTGTGATCTCAACTAATATACCTTTTGGAATGCCTTCCAAAATAATCTAGAGAAATTTAAAATTTCAGGCACTGTAATTTTTAAACTTCCATCCTAACTGAAGATTAAGAGACTACACTACAGTAAGAGAAATTAAGTATAGACACATGAACCAACTTCTCCCTTTAAAGAAACCCGACACACCGTCCGGTACAGAGCTGTGCTCACCAGTGTCATTGGCAGGCTCAGATGAGAGTGGTTTTGGCGCTGGTGTATTCTGAGATCTGGCAGCAACCTGAGACGGAGATGAAGATGTGTCGTCCCCATTAACTGCATACGAACAGCAGGAGGTTGGGACAAAGGTGTCTGCAGGTACGTGGTTATCTACTCCGTTAGTACCTTCAACAGCCAACCTTTAAAAAAAAAAAAGATGCCTCACTTCAATGAGTTAAATGCATTTAGACAACTTTTCACCAGAATTTTTATATAAAATACTGACTTCTTAACATTAAAGCAGGGGCTGGAGCGATAGCCCAGCAGGTAGGGCGTTGCCTTGCACGTGGCCGCCCTGTGCTGGCCTGGGTTCGATCCCTGGCATCCCATATGGTCCCCCCTAGCACCACCAGGAGTGGTTCCTGAGTACAGAGCCAGGAGAAGCCCCCATGAGCACTGCCGGTGTGACCCAAAAAGCAAAAAAAAAAAAAAAAAAAAAAAAAAAATTAAAGCAAAAAGACAGAGTAATAAACTAAGATATAAAAAAACCAACTCTTCACTTGACATTCCATTGGAAGTAACAGAGTCTTTGGAGAGCTTGACCTGGCATGACAGTTACGGAGTTAAAATTTAAATTATTTTCAGTTGCAAGTAGATCTACTCTGGCTGATTAAAAGTGCAGAGCCAGGAGTAACCCCTGAGCATTGCCAGATGTCACCCAAAAAAGAAAAAAAATATACTGAAATATACAAATATTCTAAATGAATGAAATCAATTTCTCAAAAATAATGATCAAGGCATGTGTTTTTAAGTTTAAGAATATTTTTATCTTAAATGATCCAAAGTACCTTTTAAAAGGCCATGAAATTTAGAAACATAAAGTACATTAATTTCACTGAGTATTAAAATTGATTATAAACTATACTAAACTAAGTATACTAAACTATAAACTATAGTTTACAGTTTATAGTTTAGTATAGTTAAGCTATACTAAACTGTAAACTAAACTATACTAAACTACATTAACAAAACTATACGAAAGTAAACTAAACTATAAACTAAGTGTTAAAATTGATTATAAACTACACAGACACTAAAATGATTATATACTAAGGAAAAACTAATTATGCTATCTCAGAAAAATTTACACTATGTAAATTAACTTTTCAAAAAGAAAACTAAAACTAAAAGTCACACATGCTAACTTTTATAGGCAGTGGACATGAATTTGAAGGTTATCATGTAAGAGATGACGAGGATTTTCTAGAGCAGATTTGGTAATTTTTTAAAATGTAAATTAGAACTCAAAGAGCTCGAGTGCACACGTCACCGCGCGGGAATCTAGGTTAGATCTCAGCCCTGCACAGTGCCGGTACCAGACCCCAGGAGCAGCCTCTGCGCACAGCCAAGTATAGCCCAATAACAGCAAAAAAACGAAACCATATTGTGCATTTTGTGATATAAGCAGCACAAATCTTGGTTTTGGAAAGTAATTGCCGTTTCTCAGGATAAAAAGTGTAAACTTCCTACTATAATCCGTACAATCATTAGCTACAAAACATTCTCCCCACCTGTCTCTCTGGGCTGTTACTCTGCAGGCTCCCACCCTGTCTCTCTGGGCTGTTACTCTGCAGGCTCCCACCCTGTCTCTCTGGGCTGTTACTCTGCAGGCTCCCCACCTGTCTCTCTGGGCTGTTACTCTGCAGGCTCCCATCCTGTCTCTCTGGGCTGTTACTCTGCAGGCTCCCACCCTGTCTCTCTGGGCTGTTACTCTGCAGGCTCCCACCCTGTCTCTGGGCTGTTACTCTGCAGGGTCCCACCCTGACTCTCTGGGCTGTTACTCTGCAGGCTCCCACCCTGTCTCTCTGGGCTGTTACTCTGCAGGCTCCCACCCTGACTCTCTGGGCTGTTACTCTGCAGGCTCCCACCCTGTCTCTGGGCTGTTACTCTGCAGGCTCCCACCCTGATTCTCTGGGCTGTTACTCTGCAGGCTCCCACCCTGTCTCTCTGGGCTGTTACTCTGCAGGGTCCCACCCTGTCTCTCTGGGCTGTTACTCTGCAGGGTCCCACCCTGTCTCTCTGGGCTGTTACTCTGCAGGCTCCCACCCTGTCTCTCTGGGCTGTTACTCTGCAGGCTCCCACCCCTGTCTCTCTGGGCTGTTACTCTGCAGGTTCCCACCCTGACTCTGGGCTGTTACTCTGCAGGCTCCCACCCTGTCTTTCTGGGCTGTTACTCTGCAGGCTCCCACTCTGTGTCTCTGGGCTGTTACTCTGCAGGCTCCCACCCCTGACTCTCTGGGCTGTTACTCTGCAGGCTCCCCACCCTGTCTCTGGGCTGTTACTCTGCAGGCTCCCACCCTGTCTCTCTGGGCTGTTACTCTGCAGGGTCCCACCCTGTCTCTCTGGGCTGTTACTCTGCAGGCTCCCACTCTGTGTCTCTGGGCTGTTACTCTGCAGGCTCCCATCCTGTCTCTCTGGGCTGTTACTCTGCAGGGTCCCACCCTGTCTCTCTGGGCTGTTACTCTGCAGGGTCCCACCCTGTCTCTCTGGGCTGTTACTCTGCAGGGTCCCACCCTGTCTCTCTGGGCTGTTACTCTGCAGGCTCCCACCCTGTCTCTCTGGGCTGTTACTCTGCAGGCTCCCACCCTGTCTCTCTGGGCTGTTACTCTGCAGGCTCCCACCCTGTCTCTCTGGGCTGTTACTCTGCAGGGTCCCACCCTGTCTCTCTGGGCTGTTACTCTGCAGGCTCCCACTCTGTGTCTCTGGGCTGTTACTCTGCAGGCTCCCATCCTGTCTCTCTGGGCTGTTACTCTGCAGGGTCCCACCCTGTCTCTCTGGGCTGTTACTCTGCAGGGTCCCACCCTGTCTCTCTGGGCTGTTACTCTGCAGGGTCCCACCCTGTCTCTCTGGGCTGTTACTCTGCAGGCTCCCACCCTGTCTCTCTGGGCTGTTACTCTGCAGGCTCCCACCCTGTCTCTCTGGGCTGTTACTCTGCAGGCTCCCACCCTGTCTCTCTGGGCTGTTACTCTGCAGGCTCCCATCCTGTCTCTCTGGTCTACCACCTGCAGGCTTTCCCTGGTTCACCTTGCTGCAGATGTACGAGTCACTGGTGCTGAATATGGACCATATAGAAATGCCTTCACATGTTTATCACAACTGATTATACCTGTCATTGAAATTACAATGACTGCTGCAATTTTTTTGAAAATTAGTATTATAGAGTTAACAGAAACAGTGAACCAAAGATTACTAGAAATAAACTGAGTTTTTATATTTAATATTTCCTCTTCCCTCAGAATTTTGGAACATTCTTCCCTAGGAAGTGATTAAAAAGTGGTTCACTTTTTAATTTTAGCCTAAGTGATATTTACTCAAAGATGATTCTTTAACTTCCTCTCTTTAAAACAGGTTCCATATTTTCTGTTAGCAAGTCTTATTAAAGTATTTAATACCGTTAAAACTGTTAACTAATTGTTTTCATTCAGTGACTACCTTTATTTCAGCAGAATGACTACTTCTCTTGAGCAGGGCTAGGATTCTTAAGTAGCTTGACTAAGAACTGGCACCAACTGGTTACTAAAAAATAATATGAACAAAGCAATGAATGAGTGCCATTTTCCTTGATCCTGTGATTTAAATATGTGATGGTCAGGAGAATTTGGTCTAGAAAGGCTAAAGGAAGCACATACGTTTCTCTGAGCTGTAAATTCCTTCCTAGCCACCTGGCAAAAACAGTGAAGTTAAAGAAAAAAACCTACAAAAACAAAACCTTACATTCTAGTGATATGACTGATCTTTGAGTCAAAATGTAGAAACATTTATTTCAAATCGGTAGTCTTTGATTCTTTAAACTATCTAAAATTATATTTAAAAACTTAGTTAAAAGACATATATGCACACACCAAAAAATGTGTACCCTTTCAGTCCTTGGTGTTTCTTAAAGTAAATGATAATAGACAATACATTTGTTTCAGTGAAATAGATATCTAGAAAACATATTTGTTCAAGTTCTCTCTTCAAGACTAATGGTCATTTAACAGATATTAATAGCTCTATAATTATGTAAAAGTCATACTTTGTCCTTCTCCATCTATTTTTTTCAAATACAGCAAGTCAAAATATAGCAATGTTCTTGCCAACTCATTAACAACTTGATATCCATTTTCCACACGACCTGATTCTATTTAGTAATAAAAGATCCTAAGATACGAATTCTAATGGGCCATATTTCATAAGGAAAAAGTGGAAGTTTTATATATGCCATATCATGGACGTCATTTATATTAGGAAAAGAATCCAGAAAAACAGGCCACATATGGCTTGGCAGTCTATACGCAATGGTGATAATGGGCAAATCTGCTGAGACAGAAAGTAGATCAGGAAGTGGTCGGAAAGAAGAGTAAGGATAAGAGACTCAAGAGTTTCTTTGTGAGGGTGATCAGAAACTTCTGAAACTAGATTGTGGTAATGAGCATACAACTCTGATTACACTAAAAAAAAACTCATGGAATATATAGTTTATTTTTTTTTTTTTTTTTTTGGGGTCACACGGCAAGTGTTCAGGGGTTTTTCCTGGCTCTGCACTCAGGAATTACTCCTGGCGGTGCTCGGGACCATGTGGGATGCCGGGATTGAACCCGGCCGGCATGGGCCGACCGCGTGCAAGGCAAACGCCCTACCTGCTGGGCTATCGTCCGGCCCCGGAATATATAGTTTAAATGGGTGAATTTGTGTGCCTATCTTAACAAAGCTGTTAGTTTTGTGGAAATTGCTTTCAGTGGGCTGACAGGCTACTGCAGTGGGCTGAGTGCGTGCTTCGCTTGCACAGGTAAGGGTCAATCCTCGGCCCCACAGTCTTATGAAAACCGCACCTGGGCAGCACCAGCTGGAGGCAGCCCAGGTGTAATGCGGTGAGAAACCTAAACAGACACAAAGTGTGTGCAGAAGACAGCAATGTGATGTTTAGGCAGAGCCTTCAGATTTTATACAAACTCCACTAAGGTTAAAATAAAATACTTTGTGTAGGGGAATCTAACATTACTTAGCTGAAAAATAAGTACAAATAATCTACCTGGTAGTTGTTCTTGCTGGAGGCTCTCCATTTTCATGTAAGGCACCACCGTTTTGCTGTATTTCTACTAACAACAAGAAAGAAACAAAGTTTTTATATACCTCCTCATTTATTTTTCCTTCAAATTTTAAATACACAAAAAATTAGCTTACTGGCTGGAGATGAGCTGCAGTTTGTTAGGTTTTCTTGCTCAATCACCAATCCATCAAGCACAATGGTTAATTCACCAGTTTGCACTATATGCCATTCTTGTTTTCCATGGAGAGCTTTAATTGTTCCTTCACTCTTTCCACTAGAAAAAAATGTTTTCTAATTTAAAAGCCTCTAGTACACACACAAATGTTATAGAAATCAAAATTATATATTAATAATTACTAATAATAATTTTAAT
>JAJIBD010007423.1:0-33533 GCA_021461705.1 Cryptotis parvus | reverse complement strand
GGAGAGCCGGTTGCAGCTCTGACCCATGACTGTGAGTCTCTGGATCAGCATTACTTATATATCTTGAATATTAACACCTGATCTGATGGGAACTGGGTAAAAAATTCTTATTCTGTAGGCTGTCCCTGTATCTTGGTCACCACTCCTTTGAGGTACAGAAAGTTCTTAGTTTAATACAGTCCCATTTTTTGTTTGCTTCCACTTGTCTGGACAGTGGTGTTTCATCTTGAAGATATTTTTTAGCTGCAATATCATGGAGGGTTCTATCTATGTTTCTCCAAGTATCTTATGGATTCAGTTCTGATATTGAGGTCTTTTATCCATTTTGATCTGACTTTCTGACTTTAGTGCTGGAATTAGAGAGAGAGAGATCTGTGTTCTTTTTTTTTTGTTGTTGTTGTTTTGGTTTTTTTGCATGTAGCTGCCCAGTTTTCCCAGCACCACTGTTGAAAAGGTTTTTCTTGGGGGATGGAGGATAGAATAGTGGATAGGGCATTTGACTTGTACACAGCCCACTCCGGGTTTCATCCCTGACATTCCATATGGTCCTTTAGGATTAATTCCTGAGTGCAGATATGCAAGAGTAACCCCTGCACATAGCCAGGGTTGACTCAAAAAAAAAAAGGATTCTCTTGCTCCACTTCACATTTCTTTTCTCCTTCATCAAAGATTAAGTGATTATATATTTGAGGATCTTTGTCAGGATATCCAAATGTTTTCCACTGGTCTGCCGGTCTGTCTTTATTTTAGTACCGTGCTATTCTAATTACTACTGCTTTGTAGTACAGTTTGAAGTTGGGGGAGGTGATACTTCACATCTTCTTTTTCCATCAATTGTTTTAGTTATTTATGGGGGTTTATTATTCTATATGAATTTCAGGAGTCCAGGTTGTTGAGAGATGAAAATGTTGGAATCACTAGAATTGACAATTAAAGTTGTTCTAAAAATAACTTTATCTATCTCCAGAGCTATCATCAGCCGGATGCTCTTTTTTGAGAATCAAGATGAATTCTTGGGAAGAAAACAGTGTTGGGAAGTGGCAATAAGAAGAAAGGAGAAAATTTACTCCATTTGCCACCAGAGTGTCTAGCTGTGGAGGGATTAAGCAGTTCTTGAGAGGCTCAGAGGACATCCCTCACAGAGACCTAGGTCTCTGTCCCAACTAAGGTTGTACTTAAAGTTTTAGAAGAAAGGTTTATAAAGTTGGGCATTTGGGAATGTCCTTAGTTCCACAAGGCACAATAGGAGGAGTTCAAAGGATACAAAGATATTAGGGACTGTAGTAGATTTAGGAAGATAAAGACTTGTGGGTGTTTATAGGCACTAAAACACTATCTCCTAGAGAATTTGGATCCCACTTATAGCTAGTGGGAATATAATATAAATAATGATTCTTTGAGTCCTTAAGACATAGCCTGGTGCCAAGTTTTTCATGTGGAGAGCATGAAAGTGAGGATCTGGGATAACAAGTATAAGTGAGGATCTGGGATAACCATGCCAGAGCTTTTCAGTTATGTTTGGAGCCAGGGAAGACATGATTTTACTCTGAAGACAAGAGATTCACTCTTATCTCTTAAATACTGTGTATGTGGAGGCGGAGGTTTAACTTGGGATTCACAACCAAAATGATTTTCATTAAAGAAAATCATCTTGCAAATGTTTCCTGATGTAGAGAAAAGATACTCAAGTGATTACATGGAGAACTAATGTAACATTTTAGAAACAGTTTACAATTTTGGTACAGAGAAAGTAAAATTAACATATAAGGAATTGCACCTTATCCATTAGTTGGTTAATTTTGTTTGTTTTTCTAGAGTTTTCAGTTATTTTTAGATATCATTTACCCAAATTGCACACATAGTTTTGGCCTTGCAATTACAGAACATCATCATTAAGATTTCTTGGCAGAAGGACTGGAGCAGTAGTACAGTACCTGCTTGCTTTGCATGTGGGTTCAAACCCAGCACCCCATAAGGTCTGCTGAGCATATTGCTAATAGTGATCCCTGTGCTAGGATTAAGTCCTGAGCACAGCTGGGTGTGGCCCCAAATCCTAAGGGTGGAAGGAGATTTCTTGACAGAAATTTGATCTGTAGATAATCTGATTTTCATGTCTCTTTAAACCTTAATTTTTCTGGATTTATAGGCACATAATTCAATCTGACTAGTATGAATTGAGTGTTTTGATGTTCACTGTAATTGTTTATTTCTTCTGATAGCTTAAATGGAACCAAATGCTGCTTTGTTCTTTTCAACATTTTATTCATTTCCAGCTAATACCCAAAGTGCATCCTAAACTTAAATTTACTTGATTATGGTCATACTTAAAATTAAAATTTATATCTTAATACATGGTCCACATATTTGTTTCAGCGTTTTGTTTTGAGGCCACGCTAGCTGTGCTCAGAGTTTACCCGACTCTGCGCTTAAGAACAGCTGCTGGAGATGCTCATAGAGCATATGGAGTGCATCGGCTCAAACCCAAGCCAGCCATGAGCTAGACAAGCTCCTCACCTGCTGTGCTCTCTCCCCAGCCCTCAGAAAGCATGCATTTTCAGAACAATAAATGTAAATTGGTTATAGAGAAGACCCATTTCAAAGCTGCAACCAGGTGCTCTAGAGCGCATGACCAGCGGTCTCCTTAAGCTACTGCCAGCTATATCTGCCCTTCAACGTAAAATTCCTGAAAAATAATGTGTCAGCTATGTCACCATTGCTTTCTATGCTCTCTTGCACCTACTCGCTTTAGGCAAAGTTCCTATGTCGTTACAGAGAATAGTTAATGCTCTTTGGTTTGTCAGTTTTATCCTCTATCTAATGTCCCTGAGATCAATGTTTAACTCTTTTCTTGTCCTCACAATATGCTTACCTTGGGGAAAATTCATTTCATCTTGAAACAGTTTCTGCTTTTGCCTTCTTGAGTCCCTTATTCCCCAGGTTTCCCTTTTCGCGATCTGCCCATCCCAAAGCAGATAGATTCTCCTTTGTGGACCCTTTGCAGTCCAGAAAAGGTTGAAATACCAGGATTTTTTATGTTTTATTTTGCTTTGGATCACACCAGGAGATGCTCAGGGATTGCTCCTCGCTTTGTGTTCAGAAGTTAATTACTTCTGGTGGTGCTTGAGGGACCATATGGGCTGCTGGGGATCGAACTTGGGTAGGTCACATGCAAGGCAAATGCTCTACCTGCTGTACTACCCCTCGGACTCTGAGGAGCCAGGTTATGGTCCCACACATTACTGTTTTGCTGTTCAAAAAATTGTTAGTAGGATGTAGGATGGTGAATTCAGAGTCTTAGTTTATAGCCTCAAATTCTTCTTGAACTCTAGACTCGAGCATTTGGTGATTTGATTTTAGAAACCTAGATTTTAGATCTCACTGTATCTGGCTTGGAAGATGAAGGCACATTTGCTCTTCTCTCTAGTCTTCCTCATTGTAAAGGACATCACACCTTCTCTACTTGCCGTGCCCTTTATTGTTTTTCCCTTATAAATAACTTATGTCACTAAATTCTTGGTTCTACACAGCAAATGTGCCTGAAACCTAACTACCTTTAATGACCTCATCATCATTTCGCTGTCTAGGCCTTTACCTGGACAACTACCAAACTTCTTGTTAAGAAGCAAAATTAATTCCAGCAAATTTGAGGATCTAATTGGTTCCATTACGTGATTTTTTGAACCAGGAATAATCTTATATCCGATCCCCAGGAGTAGCAGAAAAGGCAAGATTTAGACAGGCGTAAGGAGAGTATGGACAAGGTAGTAATTAGGAAAAAAAAGAAAGCCAGGGACACCTTCTCTTAGAGGGAGGCAGGAGCTCCATTACAGAGCTTTTCTCACTAGTGATCACAAGAAACTGCCGGTTGATTAGTTTCAAATTCTACATGAAGGATAGGAGCATAACTAAGTTGGTATTGTTTTGGTGTGCTCGCCTGGGGATTCCTATAATTTATTTTGGTCTGGTTACCACCATTTTTGTTGTTTTGGTTTTGGTTTTATTATTTTGGGGAGGTTCCACATCCAGTGAGACTCAGGGCTTATTCTGACTCTGTGCTCAGGATTCATTCCTGGTGGGCTTTATATGGGATACTGAGGATTGAACCTCGGTCTGCTGCATGCAGGCCAAGTTCCCTGCCTGCTGTACTACCACTCTTACCCCCTGGAGACCACCTTTTTAGCATTCTTCCAGCTTGCCTTTGGTTCTTCTCATAAAGCACATCTTACCTACAGAAATCAAGGCGACTTTTAGAAAGTCCAATTAAATTAAATTACTTTTTAACCTCAGAAACGTCCAGTCTATTGCATCTCAGAAATTATAAAACGATATAAAGTCTTATGTTTCTACAAATTAATTATCTATCACATTCCTCTATTCCCATCAGCTGGGTCGCTGTGCTGGCCTATTTGCTGCTCTTTGAATATTTCTCTTCCTTTATTATAACTTGTTGCCCAAATACAGGCTTGCTTTGTTCAAGTCTTTGGATAAATGTCAGCTACTTAGAGGGACTTTCTGGCCTAAGCTGTTAGAAGACTAACTCAGTGTAAGTGACACTGAGTTAGTAATATTTGCCAACTTTCAATCACACATTGTCATTTCTCTTTGTACTCCATGATTTTACATTATAGATTTTTGAATTTTTGTTTTTTTCAAGGTAATGTAAACTGCCTGGTGTCAGTGACTTCTCTCCCCTCTCCACACTTCCACTGTATCTAGTATGCTGAGAATGTATGAAAAAATGTAACAAATGCTAATGTTTCATCTTGGTCCAAATGGTAAACTTTTGACAAACGAGAGTCATTATCTTATTCAAATATTTCAATAAGGAACCAGAAAGAACATATATTTTTTACATCTTAAAATTTATGATAGTTAGACATGAAGAGTACCACGCTGAGTGAAATGAGTCAGAAGAAGAGGGACAGACGTGGAATGATTTCACTCATTTGTGGGGCATAAAAACAGTATTAGACTATTACCAAGGACAATAGAAATGACAAGTGTCTGCATTGGAAGCTTGTCACAAGTTGGGGGGAGTAAGAAGGCAGGTAGGATACAGTAGGCATTATAACAATGACAGTTGGAAATGATTGCTGTGGACAAGGATTTGGTGCTGAAAGTAGGTAAAGGAATATACATGCTAACCTCATAGTACCTGTGTCACAACCATAATGACCAAAAGGAGAGAGACAGAGAGAGGGAGAGGAGTAACTGCTGTAGAGCAGGTGGTGAGGGTGTGGGTGGTAGGAGGGAAACTGGGGACATTGGTGGCGGGAAATGTTCCCTGGTGAAGGGACAAGTGTTGGCACATTATATAGCTGAACCCCAATCATGGACAACTTCAGAACTGTTTATCTCATGATGATTTAATAAAAAATATTTAAAAAACAAACAAAAAAATTTATGGTGGTGAACCTGGGCTACAATAAGAGCTCAACCAAAACTCATATAATAAATAAATGAATAAACACAGGTACAAACACAGGTGCCCATGTGAAGGACATCAAGATAGTGGCACCAATTGCTAGATTTTTAAAATATAATCTCTTATTTCGCCACAAAGTCTGCAATATAAAAACGTTACTGAATGAGGCAAGTAATATGTATTTTGCTCTCTTTATGTGAACATTAGATGTCTGTGACATTTATTCACAGTAGCTCAGTTGTCGTTAAACTTGAAGGCAAAAGAAGTGAATTTAAATGAAAGAAAAATACTAGCACACCTAACACTTAAACGGACCTTTAGTTATTTTACAAAGCAGTCTTTAATAGACCCAGTTGGAAGTCATGATCCATGCAGTCTACTGCACCTAACTATGTGAACACTTAACATGAAATCCATAAATATCTGTGGAAAAATGAAGGCAATTAACAACCATATCAATGCCTTAAAAGTTAATTTTGGTAGTATTTGGTTTCCAACTTTAGGCCTATGAAGACAATTATTTCCAATTGTTACTTGGATAGAACTAGAGATATCATAGTGAGTAAATAAGTCAGAGATAGTCAAATATTAGATGACGTCCATCATATGTGTTATATAAAGATACAATTGGTGGGAATATATAGTGTCAAATGAAAATTAATTTTTGTTTTTGTGTTTTTTCTTTTCTGCATTTTGGGTCACACCCGGTGTTGCTCAGGGGGTTACTCCTGGTTGTACACTCAGGAATTACTCTTGGCAGTACTCAGGGGACAATATGGGATGCCAGGGATAGAATCTGGGTTGGCAGCATGGAAGGCAAACACCCTACCCGCTGTGCTATTGCTCCAGCCCGAAAACTAACTTTTGAACTTTAACTATAGAACTGAGATCAACAAGTGGTAAGGGAAGAAGTTTGCAGGGGAGAAGAGTCAAAAAAGAAATGACTAAAGGAAAGCAGTAGACATACAATAAATAGCCTGGCAAGCTACCCGTTTTATTTGATATGCCAAATACCAGTAACAATTATAGACCTCATTCCCAGCCTGGGGAATGGTTTGAGGCTCTTATGTTCCGGAGCAAGCAGTGCCCTTGGGCCTACTAGCATTAGACAGGACATATGGAGATGTTACTGGAGCCTGCTAGAGCAAATCGATGATGAACAGGAAGACAGTGATACAGTGATACAATAAATGCATATCAAAAATGTTAAATATTAATGCCATTATAGTCATTTGATCCCATTAAAAAGACATATTTTATATGTCTTTGTAGACATATAAAATAAGTTTTTTATTAACTCCACTAGAATTATTAACTCCACTAGGAGTTAATAAAAATACAAAGTGGAGTTTTTTTTTATTAACTTCATTTTGTAGACATATAAAATATGTCTTTGTAGACAGATATTAGAAAAAGTGAGATTATTGAATATTTTTTGTCCTATTTTTTCTGGGTTATAGCTTTGTTCAACAAGAATCAAATACCATTCACAAGGCTTCCAACCTCTTGATCTAATCACTCTGACTACACCAATGCCAATGAATTAGGTTTCAACATATGAACTATTTTATCTCTGAAGTGGGAGGGCACAGAAATTTTCTCCATTGCATAGGAGAACTTAGAATTTTAAATCAATATATCAGTAACGTAACCCAACTCACTAGTTCTTTATTTCATTTCTCTGTTCCTTTCCTTTTCTTAGCGGACATAAGACCCGTAAGGCCAGAATAGTAATAGTCACATCAGAATTTGTTTTCATTAGATGGAGATTTAAAAATAATAGTTATTGTTACTGTGTTATGTAGGCACTTTAAAAAATAAAGGTTATTTAATAATGATTTTTTTAAAAAATTTAGTGACTTACATTCTACATACAAATATACTTGGCTGTAAAAACAGTTTTAGAGGGAAAATAAAGTAGAATATACATGTAGGAAGAGGAAGAAAAGCAGGAAGGACTGTGACTCATGTCTGGTGTTTTGGAACATATTCTAGTGTTCTGTCGGTGACTAGTATGAAGACATTATCTAACAATTGCTCATAATAGCATTGCTGATGAAGTTGACACTCCAGATTCCTCTTGGCTTTTCTGCACTTTACATTATTTGCCTAGAAAGTTATACTGTGTGGAACTAGCTTATTATGAACACTTAAGTAGAGAAACAGGAAGAAATGAAACAGAAGTCCAATAGAAATGAAAATATTTGCTGTTTCCACTATTTAAACATAATTGTAGTCACTTATACTGTTCACATTCACCTTATTTTGTTTGTGATTAGACTTAGGTCCTCAATCTCATTTTCTGAATAAAGAAAATGAGTCACTGAACATCTTAGGTAACATAGACTTTATAACTTATGATTACCATTAATTTGGGGGAACTTTTAAGCAATGTGCTGGGGGCCCAGGACCACTCCCTGGTGATGCACTGCCCGTTATAAATACACCTGCCTGTTTTTACTCCACTGTAAATACCTGAAATTCAACAGTGGAATCAGAGCTATCGTGCAAAGAGAGTTTGGCCAAACTCTATGCACTTTAGACTGTGAAAAATGATCAATAGGTGCGGGTCACTGAAACTTTCCTTCCTTCCTTATCACTGATTGGTCAGGTTGGATGTATGCTAGCAAACTACTTAAATATCTGTGAGGTGGGGGTGTCTGGAGAAACAGCTCAACAGGCTGAGTGCATGCTGAGATTGAGGGGACCAAGACTTGATCCCCAGCATTGCATTGTCCCCTGAGGACTGTTGGAAATGACCTCTGAGCACACAGCTAGGAGTAGCCCCTGTGCTTGCCAGGAATGATCCAAAAACCATAATGAAAACCAAAATGAATAAACAATAATGAATAAACAAACAAATATCTGGTAGGATACAGAAGTGGTTACACAAAATCTATTCCTCTGGCACTGGAAAAGTGTGAATGGCAGTAAAGAAAAGTTGGAACAAGAGTCTAACAATGTGTATCTTTTGCCAAGCCAAGATGTTTGTGCTTTTCCTTCCTTCCTTCCTTCCTTCCTTCCTTCCTTCCTTCCTTCCTTCCTTCCTTCCTTCCTTCCTTCCTTCCTTCCTTCCCTCCTTCCTTCCTTCCTTCCTTCCTTCCCCTTCCTTCCTTCCTTCCTTCCTTCCTTTTCTTTCTTTCTTTCTTTCTTTCTTTCTTTCTTTCTTTCTTTCTTTCTTTCTTTCTTTCTTTCTTTCTTTCTTCTTTCTTTCTTTCTTTCTTTCTTTCTTTCTTTCTTTCTTTCTTTCTTTCTTTCTTTCTTTTTCTTTCTTTCTTTCTTTCCTTCCTTCCTTCCTTCCTTCCTTCCTTCCTTCCCTTCCTTTCCTTTCTTTCTTTCTTTCTTTCTTTCTTTTCTTTCTTTCTCTGTTCCTTCTTTTCTTTTCTTTCTTTCTCTGTTTCTTCTTTTCTTTATATCTTCCCTTCTTTCTTTTCTTTGTTTCTTTCATGTCCTTCCTTGGTTCTTTCACTCTTTTGTTCTTGCTTTCTCTTTTTTTGAGTAAGCTTAAATATATTAATGATTCCTAGTGGAGTTAGTAATTTATACATTTGTTTTATTATTATTTCAAAAATGCTGTTGACAGTTATAGTTTTGGCGTACATAATTACCTGTCCTCACCACCACAAAAGTGCCAAGATCCCATCACCATAGATGTGTTAAGAATAAATTCCTTTTGGGGGAAGGGTCCATTCAGAATTGCTCAGAGACAGCTTCTGTCTCAGTGTTCAGAGGGGTCGCTCCTGGCCGTGCTTGTGGTTCCATGAGTTGCTACTCATTAGCCCTAGGCACTCTGCATGAACCGCACACACTCTAGGCCTTTGGGGAAGAATGAATTCCTAATGCGGAAGCAGATCTAGTCTTCTCGTGGTTTCTCACCCACTGCATTTTGTGAGTCATCAGTATGACTCCCCAGGGTCACAGTCTGGCATTTGTTTGTGGAAACAAAGTTCAATTTTGCCCAGACTCAGCAAACTGCCTCCCTCTATGACTTGGTTGTTTCCTATCGCTTCACCTCTTCTATCGCCCTTTCCCAGCGTTGGTACCAACTCGGCCTCTTCTGCAATTTCTAGCCCCTGCAACTTTTGGCTTCTTGCCTTTATCTGTTTATACTAAATTTGATTCTGTTTTCTTCCCGTTGACCCCAGATAACCCTGGGGCCAGTACGGTATCCTTTATCCTTGAGAGCTTGTTTGGAGGTTCTAGCAGAGGGCGCAGCTATCGGATACCCTCGACCGAAGACCGGTCCGTCTCTATTCCGGGAAGGCTGTCCTCTTTGACCGAGCGCCAGCTTCGGGAGGGACGCACACGGAGCGGTGAGGGGAGGAAGGGGACACCCGCCTAGCCAGCCAGATCAGCCGAATCAACCCTGGCGATCAATGGGGTGACAGATTTCGCAGCCAGATAGCCCTCACATCCGGTATCCTTTATCCTTTATCCACAGGTCTTTATGTTCACTTTACGGTTTCTCTCCTTTTTGAGTCTTGAATTCCATTCTATAAGATTGCTCTTGAAGAGAGATATAGGAGACAATAAGGGCTGTTATGTTTTCTCTCTACACAACCGTGATCGCAACTTTTGAAATCTTAGAGAAGAATGAGGATTTGACTTTCCTAAAGGTTGCAATAAGGTCAGAATCTGGGCAGAGGAGATCTTAGCTCCCCATCGGGCTTGTGTTCATTATCCCTGATGCTTGCTACTAAGGATTGAAATCAGAAAAAAGAAGGCTTTATTTAAAATGTGAACTAGTCTTTGTAGTCATCTTGGCGAAAGACAATTATCTATTGCTTTTTTTGCTAGCATTATATATAACCACAGAATCTTAGAATTTCTGAATTGAGGATTTTTGATGGCATTTAATGTCTCATGTGAATGATGAAATTGAAAACTAGGGAATTTATATATCACTGTCTGTCTTCCTGTTCATCATCGATTTGCTCAAGCGGGCCCCAGTAACATCTCCATATGTCCTGTCTCATGCTAGTAGAGCCCAAGGCATCTGCTTGCTCCAGGAACATAAAGAGCCTCAATCCATTCCGGAATGAGGTCTATAATTGTGACTGGTATTTGGCATATACATCAAATACAACACGGGTGGCTTGCCAGGCTCTGCCGTGCAGGTAGCATACTCTTGTAGGCATCTCTAAGTCCAGCATTTATTGATGAACCCGTGCGGCGGGCGCTGATAGGCTGGTCTGCTGGGTGGAGGTCTGAGGAGAGAGAAGTCCGGATGTGGAAAATGGAGGCCCTCATCGAGTGGGGGGTCGTCTGGCTTGTTGCGAGGCTCTGCTGGGATGGTGGGCCAGGACTAGAACCCACCATCCCTCCCGGGCGCCTCGTGAGCGGCTGGTCACAAGGGAGAGCCAGTAGCAGCTCTGCCCCATGTCTGCGAGTCTCTGGACCGGTGTACCTGAGCCGGATTTAAGAAAGACTGCTGCAGGGGTGGAACTCGATGAGCCAGGCGCTGATAGGCTGGTCTGCTGGGTGGAGGTCTGAGGAGAGAGAAGTCCGGATGTGGAAAATGGAGGCCCTCATCGAGTGGGGGTTTTATATAAGGGAATTTATATAAGCAACTGAAAATTGCTGAACTAGTGAAAGGTATACTTTGAAAGCCAAATTTGTTCAATTCCTCTCAATTTATTTCAAATTCTCATCATTTTATTTTTCTTCAGCACATCAATATTCTTCCTTTGACCTTTAGGTAAGAGCATTTTCCACATTTGGTTCAGCTTTCCTCCTTTCAGTTATATTTAATGAGCCTTCTCTTAGAAGATTTTAATAAATTCTCACTAGAACTCTAAGGATACCCAATTGTCCTGTTCCTATAACAATTGTTACTAATATTACTAATAGCATGATTTCCATTACAGCAATTGTAGTAAGTTGAGGGTAATACAAGGCAGTATTTGTTTCCATTCAGATTTATTAAGTGGTCAGTAAGGAAAAATGTTAAAGCATGAATGATTATTAGCTACTCCTTCATGGTCCTCACTGTAAATCTCTGAGATAAATACTTAGCTTGAGAGCCTGTCAATTTTCTCCTTGAAACATGTTGTCATTTTGGTTTCTACTTGGCCATAAGTCATACTCAGGTCTTGCGTCCCTCTAGGAGGGAAATAAATAGAGCACTGCACAGTGACCAAATCTCTGACCTGCAAACTATTACAAGAGAATTCCATACCTGCACAGCGAGTGAAAATGACACAAAAACCCTTTAAACTTCAAAGTTTGTAGGAACCGATCGATTTCAACTGGAGGGTCAGCTTGTCATTTTTCATTGCACGTATTGTCAGGTCCAACATGCCTAACGTACCCCAGTAGCTCCTGGGGATTGTCTGATACTGAAAGTCACAAAGAGGAGAATGTTTTGAGCAGGTTCATGGGTACAAGCATTCACCTCTTAAAGGCACTGTAGGTGAATTTTGGAGGATAAAATAGTTCAGTGTTTTCATTCCTTAAAATTTACTCAGGATTTTTTTAACTGGTCTATGATGTTCCATTTGGTCTCTTTCACTTTTTGGGTTAAAATTTTTTTCCCTCTGGGTTAAAAGTTGTAAGTAAAAAAATTCTATTTTAGCCTTTGAATGTACTGCTTACCAAATGGCAAGTTAAATAACTAATTTTGTATATTCTACATGATATCACCAATTTTCATTGAATTAGGACTAGAAGATAGTTCAGGACCAAGGACATATGATGTAACCAAGATTAATCTATCAAATCACAGGTGTAGTCCTGGAGGGTCCCCAAACTTTCCTAGTTTGAACTTGGTGGCCCCACACACCACTGAGTACAATCAGTGCTGTCTAATGGACCTGTGCATTGAATCACCAGCCCTGTTGCCTGAATATCATGGAGAGTGACCCCTGGACCCCAAAGCACCAATTTGGAGCTCTTCTGCCAACCACAACAAAACAGAAAGAATAAATTTTCTTGTAGCCCATCTATTTGTACCAATGGATCTGAGATACCATTTTTGAACAAAACCCTCTTTTATTAATTATTTCTTAGAAAACTGTAGACTTTTGGAATAGCGATTAAAAAAAATTGGTTGCTACCCTTGATTTATAAACTATATATGTGGAAACAAAAATGTGTAAAACCCATATCAGTATTTAGTGATAGAACAGAAACTTGATATTTCAAAATTGGATGGCCATCTCTGCCAAATTTCAGGGAATGTTTTTTCAATGCATCCCGGAAGCTTTCCATGAATTTTTTAACTCTAGGTAAAAATGCTCCCTGATCACCATTAAGTAATTGATCTTAGGGTTTTTTACTTTTTAGTTTGATGATTATCATCTCTATCATACCTCCAACATAAGCATTAAATTCAACGCTACATGAATGGTCAGTGGACGGGATAGCCAAGAATTTCAGGACTCAATAAATGTAAGATCATTTAAATACAAACCTAGTGGATTTCATTGCTTTTGAATCTTAATAGATGGTTATTTTAAATAGACATGGCTGTTTTTCTGGTATAAAAGAACATTAATATACTTGATGAAGATAATTACCAATGACTTTTATGAGATGATAAAATTTAGTTGGTTAATAAACCCATATTGGATACTTAGAAATTGCTTTCTCAAAAGAGTTTTTCTCAATAATATATTGTTTTCAATAAAGAATATGCCTCTACTATAACTATCACAATAGCCATGAAGGAAAACATAATAAAATATGTCTTGTCAAATTAAGAAACTCCTGAATCAACCTATGGAAAATAAAAATGGAACTTCTGAATAAACAGGTTATATTGTCTAAAAAAATCCCAACAGGAACTTTAATTATGATTTCTTCTAGCATGTGATGTATTTACCATGAATTATTTTGATCAGGTGCTTGGAACAGCAATCAATAGAATAATTACTTAGGGAAGTTGGATTGTTTGGTAGCTCTATCATTTTTGGCATGTTCAAATATGCTTTGCTTTATTCTTTTACTGAATTGGATCCAAATCACAATTGATTTAGTAATTTTATAAAAGAATGAATTTCCATCCTATTGATAAAACACAGGAATAGAGCACAGAGGACACAATCATGATCTGATCATGGATGAGCAGCTCATGTAAAAATGAGCAGTATCTGTAGATGTCCACCATGGAGTTTGAAAATCCTTTATAGCCTCAGACTGCCCCTCTCTGTGAGATAAGCTAATGCATCTGTAGCCTCAGTTTTCCCATATATATATGAGAAAAATTGTAACTAGTGACTCTTTTTAAGAGGATGCTACAAAAAATCAAAAGAATTGTCTAATATTATTTAAAATACAGTCATGAAAAATTTCTGAAATTTTTATTGTAACTTGAATTAAGTGCATAGAAAATTCAATTCACCAGTTGAACTAGGTATGTGAAGTTAATCTTTCTAGAAAGCAGAATTCTATATCTTATGCTTGCTGAAAGCATATCGGAGACCATCAATAAAAGAAGTTACTGAGGTTATGAAAGACTTAATGAGTATATACATTTTATATTTTATTATATCAAAATCTTTCTTGGTCAAAGTTTTATATGACACTAGAAGCACTTGGTGCCATTGGAGAAGTCCACACCCCAAGAATTATTCTATTTAAAATTGTTTCATAAATTTATCTGGTTTAATTGGTTATGCTCCTTGACCAAGATTTCTGCATAAAATGTCAAAGAAAAGTTAAATGTCTTGGTCAATAGTGTGATGGATGAGATGCCCTTTCCCACAAATTCCCCTATATGATCCATTTGAGATCACCAGAAATAGCTTCTAACCAACAGTTTCATTCCAAGATCCCCAATTTCTTACATTTATAGTTGAAAATGTGATCAAGTAATGTGATGATTGCTATCTGAACTATGAATGCTATTTTTCTATATAAAGCACCTTTTTGTGCAGATAATCTGTGACAAACTTGACCTTTAAAGGTAATTTCTCAAAATGACATCCTGCTGTATCTAATTAAGAACCTTCCTCCCTGTCTATATGACTAAAACCAACGAATAATTTGAATTTTCACGTCAACTAACATTGACAGATCATCATTTATTTTTTCTTTATTAAGAGAGCAATATTTAAGTTTAATAATAAGCTTAATATAGTAATGTGGATAAGACTCAAAGGCATCAAAATTCACTTAAAATGGTCTCTTTGTTCTGTCTTTTAGCCATCCCTTTTAATTTCCTAAAAGCTATAATGTCACAAATTCTACGGTGATCATTCCAGAGCGATTATTAGCTCTACACACAAACACAAATATATGCAGATAACGATAACGACGTATGCTATATTCTGGGAACCCCTGGTGAGCTAGGTACAATGTACCAAACAGTTACTGATTTCCTCTGGTGCTAACTCCATCATACTTTGGAATTGTGCATCATTAGAATGATTGAAGAGTTTCCATAGGTATTGCAGGCCATAGAAACAGAAAAGTATTTATTCCTTGGGGCAGGAAGTATTAGATGGGTGTCAGAAATGAGGAGTATGTTTCAAAGCTACACCTGTGATCAGATGCCTTCTGAGAGATGGTTATCTAGCTTTACAAAATGCTGAACTAAAAGAATATGAAAAAAAGACATGAGAAGTGCCTCCCCACAGACCACTCTGATATGAGTACACAAGACCATCAGAGTTACAGGGTAGAAAACAAGTTCTTTATATTTTTGTGATTTATAATATTGTTAATGATAGGGTTTTATGCATACAATGTTCTAACATTATTCCCTCCACCAGAGTGGGCTCCTATCCCAAGAAAACTGAACTGAGATTCTAGCAAAGATTTAGATGTCAAATTCCCCCAATTTTTTTTTTTTTTGCTTTTTGGGTCACACCCGGCAATGCTCAGGGATTACTCCTGGCTCTGCACTCAGGAATTACTCCTGGTGGTGCTCAGGGGACCACATGGGATGCCGAGGATCGAACCTAGGTTGGCCACATGCAAGGCAAACACCCTACCCGCTGTGCTATTGCTCCAGCCCCAAATTCCTACAATTCTTTAAGAATATCTCTCTAGAGAATTTTCATTCTGTGGAATGAGTTTTTCAAGACCTTGTGTGTGTGTTTGTGTGTGTGTGTGTGTGTGTGTCCTTAACAAAAATTGACAGTTAACCATCTTTTTTTTTTAGTTTTTAGTTTTTTTTTTTAATTTTTTATTATACCACCGTGGGACATACAATTACAAAGGTGTTCACAATTGATTCTTGGTAATACAGTATTCCAGCACCTATCCCTCCACCAGTGCCCATTTCCACCAACAATGTACCCCACCCCTCCCACTCACCCCCCAGGCTGCCTCAACAGCAGGTAACCCTGTTTCCTCTCTTTCTCTCTCTGTCTCTCTCTCTGTCTCTGCATCTCTCTCCCTATTGTTTTACACATTGTGGCTAGCCCTGCAGATATTTAGAGTTTAAAACTTAAGTCTCTTTGTGTATATTCAATGGTGAGCTTTAATCTGCCATTACCATTTCACACATTTAGTAAAACACTGGTATCTATTTATATCCTATTAATGAATGCAGTCATTCTATATCTGTCCTTTTCCTTCTGACTAATTTCACTCAGCATGATAGACTCCATGTCCATCCATTTGCAGATACATTTCATAATTTCATCCTTTCTGACAGCCGCATAGTATTCCATAGTGTAGATGAACCACAGTTTCTTTAGCCAGTCCTCTGTTCTCGGGCATTTAGGTTGTTTCCAGATTCTAGCTATAGTGAATAGCACAGAGTTGACCATCTTTAAGTGCACAATTAAATGGCATTCAGCACATTCTCACTGTTGTGCAGCTTACTAAGTTTTTGTAGAAAGAAATGCTTGTAGAGAAGAATGTTTCAAAAATTTCTCTGGTTCTGAGTTGCTCTTCTATTTCTTGCTTTTATTTTTTCACTTAAACCCCTAAATATATCAGGAGGTCTTGTCAAAGGTGGAAACTATCACAAACGTGTGGGAGTCAGAGGCTAGGTAAGACAGAAAATGGAACAGTGTGCTAACAATTGTCGAGGGTACGGATGCCAACCTAGAACTGAGCACTAAATAGAGGCAAAAGGATACACATGACAACCCTTTAATGTATGTTCTGTAATCCATAGTCTGGAGGGGAAGGAAAAGAGAAAGGGAAAGGGAAAGAAATAAAGAACCTGCCATGGAGCTGGGCTGGGGGGAGGGGGAGGGAACCGGGGACGTTGGTGGTGGGAGATGGGCACTGGTGGCGGGATGGGTGCTGGAACACTGTATGACTAAAACCCAAATATGAACTTTTTAATTGTGTATCTTTGTAATTGTAAAGATAAAAAATTAAAAAAAAGAAATGGAAAAAAATAAATAAAGGGGTTAAAAATGTTTACTTTAGAAGCTTTTCTCTGAATTTTCTTCTATGGATCAGATACTGTGAAAATCACTAAAAGACGGTGTTAAGGCTAGAAATTAGAAATGGCAGAAAGGAGATTCACTCTACTTGGATAGCTTATTTGTGTGTAAGGTTGTGGATAAATTTCACAGTGTAGCTCTCCTCATCCTCACTCTTTCTCTTCTAAAGGAGCTTCCTGCTCTATCCCACCAATAGCACCCACTGGGAATGTGTGGAAACATGTAACCCACAACCGTATGACCACTGTCCTTCACCCATTTCACACTCTCTACAGGCTGTTGGAAGCCCTACATGGGCTGCTGGGTCTATTTTAATGCCACTATATCCCTATAAAAGTTTCTGCCGTTTGAACAGAGGATCTAGCACCTGTCCTGCTGAAATATCTTCATAAAGCAGTGGAGTTGTCAAAAATCAATAGCGATAGAAATAGGAGCTTGGCATTGAAAGTCAGCAAAAGGATATACATGATAACCTCTAACTGAATGTTAGCCACAGTGTGTAAAAAGAAGGAAGAGAGAGAATGTGTGTGTGAGAGAGAGAGAGTGAAAATTGCCTGCCATAGACGCAGGCTGGGGGAGGGAGAGAAATCATGGGAAATTGGTGGTGGGAAATGGGCACTGGTGGAGGGATGGGTGCTGGAACACTGTATGACTGAAACCCAAATATGAACACTTTGGTAACTGTATATCTCATGGTGGTATAATAAATTTGTTTTTAAAAAGAAATAGGAACTTGATAGTGCAAACAACATGTCTAAGGATCAACACTTAGATTTTCCAGAATCTGAAGCTCCTAAATTAGCTTCCACTAAAATTTAATAATCCTGAGAAAAGAAAGGAATTCAGATAACCCAGCAGACAGGGACAGATGTCCAGGTAAGTCCATGAATACACCAACATTTCTGTCCTAATCAAGAAGGCCCTCAAAAGACTTTATGTTGGCAATGGAAATTGAGGACGCAGTGGAAAATGAATTCAGGCAATTCAAAAATTAAACTGATTCAGGATATTAAAGAATTTATACAAATGGAATCGAGGAATCTAAATATTTAATAGCAAGTCACAACAACATAATTCTAAATGCTGAAAACTTGAACAAAATGTTGCTAAGTCACAACAAAATTACAGAGGAAATCATTGGACAAATAAAGAAGATCCTACGATATGAATGAGAAGCACACTACCAGGACCTGTGGGATACAGCACAAAAGTAATACTTAGAAGAGAATTTACAATAATATAGCCCTACATTAGGAAAGAAGAAAAAAACTCAGTGATATGAGTTTTTTTAAACACAAAAAAAGAACCTAGGAAAGGAACAACAAAAAATTTCTCAAAACTGGTAGAAAGAAGGAAGTAATAAAAATTAGTGCGAAAACTCAAATAAACAATTCAAATGGGCAATAAAACCAGGGCCTGGCTCTTTGAAAGAATTAGATAAACCTAGCTCATTAGAAATAAATAGAAAAATAATTTGATTAGAGACAAAAAGGAAAATAATAGTGGACCCTTAGAGATAGAACATATCATGATGGTTATACAAATAAATCCATGCTGTAAAACTCAAGAACCTTGAAGTCATGAATGAATTCCTAGAAGTAAATAACCTATAAAACTGAGCAATGAGGGAGTATTCACCTTAACAGTGTAATTACAAGCAAGACAATTAAAGTTGGAATTAAAAAATCTCCACAAGAACAAAAATTCTTACAGACAGGTTCAAAGATTTATTGACTATACTTTTAATTTATTTATACTTTAAAAATATTGAAGACAAGAATTTTTACTAATAGTCTCTAGAAAGTAGAATTACCTAATACCCACTACTCATATCTGCCTATTAAGACTCATAGTCATTTGCAAAGATAATTGTATATCTATGTTCATTGCAGCACTTAGTTAAATACCCATGATACAGAATTCTACAACTCAGAATCCAACAACTGAAGAGTGGTTGATAAAGTTGTTGTCTATATACACAATGTACATAGAATTGTGTCTATATAATAATCATGCAGCCACAAAGAATATGAAATTATCCATTTTCCTGCAGCGTGAATGGAATTGGAGGTTATTTGTTAAATAAAGTATGTCATTAGCACAAGGACAAATACTGGATGTTTTTATTACTCTATAGTATATATAATAACATGTCTAGGCATAAAACTTATCACAGGTGAGAACCATTGGTTCTATATTACAGCATTAAAAGTGCAAAGTAAGGAGATACATGGAGAGGGTAAACAAGAGATATTCTGAAATTAACATGGGGCAGTGGTCAGAAGTCTCAGATTCATTGGTAATATCTATCTTCTATCTAACTATTTATTATCTATCTACCTGACGGTCTGTCTGTATGTCTATATATCAACTCAACTAACACTATTGAAGGAATGGACCTCAGATTACAATAATTAAACTTAACAATGTCCCTGTTAAGAATTCAGGTTGACTCAAGCTCTACTACAGAGCAGTTGTAATTAAGACAGTGTGGTATTGGTATAGAAACAGACCCGCAGACCTATGGAATAGAACTGAATATCCTGAAACACACAATCAAATATACAACTGCTTAATCTTCAATAAAGGAGCAAAAATATTAAGTGGAGCAAAGAAAGCCTCTTCAACAAATGGTGCTGGGAAAACTGGGCAGCTACGTGTAAAAAAATGAACTTAGACCTCCTTCTAACGCCATGCACAAAAGTCAGATCAAAATGGATTATAGATCTCAACATCAGACATGAATCTATAAGGTACATCGAAGAAAACATAGGAGAAACACTCTACGACATAGAAACGAAAAGTATCTTTAAAGACAACACACCTCTCACCAAGCAAATGGAAGCAAAGATAAACAAATGGGATTATATAAAATTGAAAAGCTTCTGCATCTCAAAAGAAATGGTGATCAAGATACAAAGACAATCCACAGAGTGGGAAAGGATATTCACCCAATACCCATCTGACAAGGGGTTAATATCCAGGATATATCAGGCACTGGTAGCACTCCACAAGAAAAAAACAGCCAACCCCATCAAAAAATGGGGAGAAGAAATGAACAGAAGAAACGAACAGTTTTTTTTCTTCCAAAAAGAAGAAATTCGAATGGCCAAAAGGCATATGAAAAAGTGCTCTTCATCTTTAATCATCAGGGAGATGCAAATCAAAACAACAATGAGGTACCATCTCACACCACAGAGACTGGTACACATCCAAAACAGCAAGAACAACCGGTGCTGGCGTGGATGTGGGGAAAAAGGGACTCTCATCCACTGTTGGTGGGAGTGCCGATTGGTCCAGCCCTTTTGGAAAACAATATGGGCATTCCTCCGAAAACTAGATATTGAGCTTCCATTTGATCCAGCAATAGCACTCCTGGGAATATACCAAGAGACTGAAAAACACATAGCAGAAACACTATCTGTACTTCTTTATTCATCTCTGTGCTATTCACAATAGCTAGAATCTGGAAACAACCTAAATGCCCGAGAACAGAGGACTGGCTAAAGAAACTGTGGTACATCTACACTATAGAATACTATGCAGCAGTCAGAAAAGACAAAATTATGAAATTTACCTTCAAATGGATGGACATGGAGACTATCATGCTGAGTGAAATTAGTCAGAAAGAAAAGGAGAGATATAGAATGACTGCATTCATTAATAGGATATAAATAGATACCAGTGTTTTACTAAGTGTGGGAAAATGGTAATGGCAGACTAAAACTCACCATTGAAAATACACAAAGAGACTTAAGTTATAAAGTCTAAATATGTGCAGGGCTAGTCACAATGTGTAAAAGAAGAGGGAGAGAGATGCAGAGACAGAGAGAGAGAGAGACAAAGAGAGAAAGAGAGGAAATAGGGCTACCTGCTATTGAGGCAGGATTTGCTATTTGCGCCTAGAATTTTCTGCAATTTCTTTCATATTTTTTAATTCATCAGCCTTAGACACTGTGATTTACAATGGGTTTGAGATATGCAATGTTCCCACCTCTAATTATACCCACCCCTTCACCAAAGACCACAGACTTCCTCCCACTCCTCAACCGGAATTCTTTTTTTTTTTTTTTTTGCTGTATTTATTGATTTTATTTTATTTATAAAATGAAGCAGAGACTCTCACACATGGGGCAGAGCTGTTCCGTGCTCTCCCTGTACACAGCCGTTCATGAGGCAGTCGGGAGGCATGGCGGGTTCTAGCCCTGGCCCACCACCTCGGCAGAGCCTCACAACAAGCCAGACCACCCCTCCTCACTCCATGGGCGCCACCATTTTCCGCTTTTGGACTTCCCTCTCGTCAGAACTCCACCCAGCAGACCAGCCCATCACAGCCCGGCTTGTGCGGCCCTCTGCGGCCGCGCGGTTCATCAATAAATGCTTTATTTGGAGGTGTTTTAAAAAGAGTTTGCCTCCCGCTGGCAAGCCTGGCAAGCTTCTCGTGTTGTATTTGATATGCCAAATTCCAGTAATACTTATATTAGGTCATTCCCATGACCTAATATAATGTTTTGAGGCTCTTTATGTTCCTGTAGCAAGCCAATGCCCCTGGCTCTACTGGCATGAGACAGGACATATGGAGATATTACTGGTGCCCTCTCTAGCAAATAGATGATCAACGGGAAGATCGTGATCGTGATCGTATAAAATGAAATCAATTTTATTTTGATAAAATTAATTAAATTTTATCAAAATAAAATTTTGGTGGTGGGAGGGTGGGGTACATTGGTGGTGGAAATGGGGCACTGGTGGAGGGATGGGTGCTGGAATACTGTATTACCAAGAACCAATTATGAACACCTTTGTAATTGAATGTCTCACGGTGGTATAAAAAAAGAAATGATAAAAAAATAAAATAAAATCAATAAATACAGCAAAAAAAAAAGAATTCAGGTTGAGGAGTGGGAGGAAGTCTGTGGTCTTAGGTGAAGGGGTGGGTATAATTAGAGGTGGGAACATTGCATATCTGGAAACCCATTGTAAATCACAGTGTCTAAAGCCGTTGAATTAAAAAATATAAAAGAAATTGCAGAAAATTCTAGGTGCAAAAATAATGTCAAGTAGCTGTTATTTTTCTTGTTGTTTTGAGAAGTGCCAATCTGAACTATCTGAACTTAAGATTATTGATACTGTTGGTCAACGTGGGCAACACCAGAGCTTGCAGACATTTCATCTAAGCAAAAGCCTCATCAATTGAGCCTAAATTAACCTTGGTTAGGCTCTTTTGAAGTTTATATCATCTCTCAGATTGTGTTAATGATATTTGTTATATATAGGTAAGTCTTTTGATTAATCCTTAGAGTAAAAAGCATACTATATATATATGTGAGTGTGTGTGTATGTATGCTGAACAGAAAAATCACTAAAGGTTAATATATCTATCTGTATAGATGGATATTTTGTATTATAGATATATAGATAGGTAGGTAGATAGATAGATGGATAGATAGATAGATAGATAGATAGATAGATAGATAGATAGATAGATAGATAGATAGATAGATAGATAGATAGATAGATAGATAGATAGATAGATAGATAGATAGATAGATAGATAGATAATGTTAGATAGATAGAGACTTAAATCAACCTTTTAGTGATTTTGTATCCTGGCTGACACAAGCAATATTTTCTCTATAAATTCCTTATAATAGGCTTTAGAAAATACCTGGATAGCTTGCAATAATTTTTCTTGCAAAATATTTCTAACAGCCTAACACTAAGTAGTAGAATACTAAATTTCCAAAATGGGGAGCATTTTCCTTTCAGGAGACATGTGAATCTTCCTCTCTTGGATGGATGAAGCCTCTCTATAATGGTGCTACACTGTAAATTTATAAATTCATTTTTTAAAGAAATATTTTATTATACCACCGTGAGTTCATGTTTTAGCAAAGTCAGGTCTGTGACTTTGCTAAAACAAAGGCAAGTAGTGTGTGGACAAGTTTATGCAAGTGGATCCACATCCACATATGAACACATACAACTACGGCCAAGAGTCTTGGTGGAAGATTATGAGTAAGTTTAGTCAGCGCTCCATCATGCAAATTCAATTTTTAAGAAGGAATAAGTGCTGGAGGCTCATCTCAGTCTATAAATGCTGCAGTAACAGAATACCAGCATTCAACAGTGTCTATCAGCGAGAATTATTTTTCACAGTCCCAAGACTAAGAAGTTCATGAGCAAGATGTTGGTAAATTCAGCATCTGGTAAATGCTTGTTTTCAGGTTCATTATTCGTGTGTGCCCTCAAGTTGTGTGAAAATCAAGGAGCTATTGAATTTCCTGTCATTGACCCAGTTTATGAGAGCTCCATCCTCATAACCTAATCAATTGTTGAACGTTTCCCCCTTCAAATCCCTGCAAGCAATGACATTCCATCAGTGGGGAGGGGGTGAATTTTGTGGGGCGCCATATTTTCCAGAATTTTTAAAATAATCTTCACTAGTAAATTTTCTACACAACAATGTTTTATTCATTTCACATGTTCAAGCGCTAAGTGATGGTCTCCACTTCCCTTCCCGCTGTTGCTATTATTGTGACGAACTGGGCTTGCATACACTCCGGTCGCACTGCTCATGGGAGGTCACACTCAGATAGTTGTAGTAACCACACACATTTTGGCTGTTGCTTTCACTCGGGATGTGTGTGTTTCCCATACACATGGGGATTGCTCTTGTAGTGGTAGTGCTTAGACATCTTTCTGGTGTGGTATTCACAGGGAGTTGCACATATTAATTGTGAGGCTCACATGTACATCTCTGATGTACCACAAACTGCACATTCTTGCGCAGTTTTGTGGGTCTCAGAGAGCAGAATTGGTAGGACCACGTGGTGGCTGTGGGTGTCACATGACCTCACACTTGCAAGGCAATTGGACCATCCCACAGGCCTCAGGATTGATATTTTCAACACTTTTAAACAAACAACCTACTATTTTGTTTACGGAATATTAGGACTTTAAAATTCTGTATTTTGCATTTCCGGCTTTGCAGATGAAATATTGGTTTTCTTTTTCCTCTGGTACATCTGAACAAATCTAAAGATTTTACTCTATTGTATCTGGCTTCCTATGTTTTACCAATGAGGGAAATATCATCATAAGAGAAATATCTTAAAAAGAAGAGCACCAGAGTTAGAAGCTCCCAAATTATTACTGTATTATGTCTTGTTAGAGTAGATTTTTAAAATTCAATATTGGATAATCTTCTCAGTGAGTACTGGAAAACTTTATTATAACTTTTATATATGATGCTTAAGGCAGTATTCCTTGGTATCCACACTATTAGATTGTAGTTTTATATAATACTTAGCATCGTTTCAGGCTTTTACCTGCTTGCATCTGGTAGCTTTTTTCTCCCAGGTGTACAATAAAAAATGTTGCCAGATGTTGCCGAATACTCCTTAGGGGATATAAAAGCCCATTTACACCTGCTAGCTTAAAGCAGTACATGTGGCAAACTTCATTTGATGGCATGATTTCAAAAACTGATATCAATGCCAGTTTGCATAAAAATGCATCCAGGACTCTAGCTTTGTTGAATTACAAAGATGGCTTTAGAGCATTTTTAAAGCAGGTCCTATTCTGAGCCCTCCAAATCTTTCCCCCCAATCTTTTTTTTACCTCCACGAGGCTCATTTCCAATTTCATCACCATGCATAAACTTAAGCATTAAAATTGACATCACAAGAAGACCCCAAAGTTTGTTTCATCAATCATTAAATTTTATTTTTAATACTATTTATATCTTGTTTATTGTTATTCCTTCAAACAACTTTAAAAAAAGGCTTTTCATAGCCCTCTGTTCAGAATTGAGTTCCCGAAAAGGAAATCAGTAACCATTTAGCTTACTGTCTTGATAGACAAATATAATATTTTCCTTTCTCAGAGCTTTGCTTAACCACAGGTTTCATATTAAATCATATTTTTGCTGATGTTTAGTCTTTGGAGGTACTTGTTTGGAGGACAGATGAAAAAAATTCACAGAAGCAAATTGCTGTACAAAAGTACAATGTAAAAATATCTCCACCTGAGATTCTACAGGCTCAATGTACATCTTAACAAGGCAAATGTGCATATGTATACTATTTACTTACCAAACACACTTCTAGCAAAACGGATTTATACATTAAGAAAGGCATAAAAATCTGAAACTGAATTTGTCAAAGGATGTGATCATTGCTTTTAAAGAAGTATTGTGAACTTTAACATCTTCATAAGTGAAGTTAGTTCATTTTCTTATAAAAGTTTGTTGGATATTTCAGAGAGAAATGAGAAAGGGAATCATATGTCTGGTTATGGAAAAATAAGACTATATCGAAATGAATTATGAGTAAACAGTAAAAAGTCATAGGCTGACTTTTTTTAATAATAATTTTCAAAAGTTGAAAGAGTAATAAACATTTTAAAAAATTCATAGAAAGACCTTTCAAAAAGTTTCTGTTTTGAGTAACAATGGCACCTAGTATATTTCATAATTTTTAAAAATCACATTTAGTGGAAAAAACCAACTAGATGCACATTTAAAATGTCAAATTCATTTAATAGTGTTTCTTCTCATGGGGTTATTTATTTATAATTTTTTATTATACCACTGTGAGATATACAATTACAAAGATGTTCATGTTTGGGTTTCAGTCATGCAGTGTTCCAGCACCCATCCCTCCACCAAAGCACATTTCCCACCACCAATGTCCCCTGTTTGTTCCCCTCTCCCTCTCTCTCCCTTCTCTTATACATTGTTGTTTTGCCTACATTCAACGCTCAGTTCTAGCTGACTTCCAAGTGATCTGATACCCCTTGTTCCTGTGAATCGTTCATAAAATAAATTAGCTGCACCATGTATCTTTGTGATGTGTCATAGCGGTTGTAAACACCCCAAAGCAGAGACAGGACAACACAAAGAATCTCATTCTCCAATACCGGTTAGTAGATTGGTTAAAACTGTAACCCCATACTTTGAAGTACTGTTAATCTTATTTCCTTATCACCTCTTTTGCGAGCCACTTGCCAACCTACCTAAAACCTATGTGTTAGGTGTAGCAAACCCCCCCCCACCCGCCCATAAGCCATAGCTATGACCTAGTTTCTAAACTTTTCTTTTTCTTTAGTCGTCAAAATATCCATTAGGGGATATGCTAGCTGAAGCTCTGATCTGCTAAATTAATGCCTGCTATGATGGAACAGATAACCATGGCCTTGTTTGAAATGATCTCGAGCTGCATATTTGCATATTTCCCTTAACCCGTACATCTTTGTTTCACAGCACTCTCTCACACACCACCATTGAGGAACCCAGGAGGAATAAAACACAGCTATATAGATGAAAGCACTTTGAAATCCAAAAAGCTGCATGCAAGTCTTAAATAATAAAGTGAAATGATACATGTTACACAATTTTTCATTTTGAATTGAATACATTGTAATAGCACATATATATGTGTGTGTATTCAATAAAAAAGCAAGTTTATTTATATGAAAATCATCAATAAGAGATTTCTATTTCATACACACTTAAAAATAAACATAGAATCAATGATTTATGTATGTATTTAAATAAATCAATGATTTATATACACATGTACATATATTAGTATATTTAGATAATAATATGAAACCAAAGCTGAAATCTTAGACATTTTTAGTAGAGCGGCTGCTTGACAGCTCAGTGGCTATAGTGCGTGCCTTGAAAGTGTGAGGCCCCAAGTTGGATCTGGTGCCATCAGGATCCTGATGTCTCAGGTGATTGCTAATATCGTAGCAAGTATGACAATTGAAAGGGAGCACATACAATGGCCATCAATGCTAGGAGTCTGGTTCCCCAATAAGCTTCCTTAATAAAGAGCATGACACCCAACACGAGCATGCACAAGCATCGTATGAACTGAACTGAAGGAGTTTGGGCCCTGGGAAGCACCTTGGCCAAGGTTGCAAAACTCACAAACAAGCATGTGTGTGGTCTATACTCATTATAACAACATTAAAAAGGGAAGGAAAGCAGGAGTTAGGGCATGTTTAACAAAAAAGTAATTTAATCTACTTTATTACATATATATGCTATATATGTACTTATATATAACTTTTGGACCTCCACAAACTGCTTGGAAGTTGGGAGTATATACACACAGTTTATATACATATATAAACTTGGGAGTATATATATATATATATATATATATATATATATATATATATATATAACTCCCATAACACACATATATACTCAAGTTTATATATATATATATTTATATATATATATATATATATACTCTACACACATATATATATATATATATATATAAACTCCCAAGCAGTTTGTGGAGGTCCAAAAGTCCCTTCCAGCAATTCTTGGCCAGCCAATTCAGCAATTCCATGTCAGGGCTCAGGATGTGGTGCTTCTCAGGACCTCAAGTACTAGGGATGACCTGGGAAACCCTAATGGTGCTTGGGGCCTCCAGGATTGAACTTGTTGATGCTCAGGGGGTCCATGTAGTGCTAAAGGTCATAATAGGCCTGATCACATGCAAGGCATGTGCTTTATACCCACACAACTATCTCTCATTGGGCCCAGAAAAAATATATTTATGTGTATATACGTTTATATATGCATATTTCTGTCTTTGTTCAATGATCATTTTTGGTAAGTCCCAGTGAACTATATGTGGTACCAGCTATCAAATCCATGTTCAGTCACATGCAAGGGAACCACCTAAACCACTGCCTTAGGGACCTAGGAAATACCTGCTTTTAATAGACACAAGAACAAAATAATGTCTTAAAAGAAAATTTTATTTATAAATATTGTTTTGTAGCAACCACCTTAAAGAATTTAAATTATGTACAAAGATAAAGTATTTGCAATAACATAGTCAGGAATTGGAGAAATAATGTTCATATGTCAGTATGAAAGATAACGGGACAAAACACAAAGGCGCATTTTGAACAGGGAACACAAATGGTCAATGAAGAAAACGTCCTGATTCACCCATGGCTGTGGTGGTGGAAACCCACATGGCAGTGAGATATCTTACAACAAACACATCTGAATGCCCAAGGCCCCCAGTATGGAATGAGAGTGTTGGAAGAGAATGTGGAGCTGAGGGTGTCACTTGCTCTACCATGAATGCAAGCTTGTAAAACAATTGGGAAAACAGGAGTCAACCTAATTCCTACGCTTCCCTATTTGGGGGCATCTGACTGGTTTATTGTCATCATCCTAGAAGTGTGAGGACCTGACTGTCAACATACCAACAAGCCTAAAGTCTTCCAAGAAGGACTTCGTTTCTTCCAAAATGACACCCGCAACCCCAAATCCTTAACAGATCCTTCTGATACACATGTGAGCTAATCTCTCTTTTTCTCCGATTAACTCCAGCCGCAATGGCTGTTCTCTCAAATCAGGCTCTTAATTTTTGAGGTCTCTACCTGGCATGCTCTGACCCTAGAAACTTGCAAGATTTCTTACATCTAAAAGTTTTTCTACTGAAATGGTAATGAGTTAAGGTTCTTGATCTTTTCCCCCAAACATATTTAATTAATCACTCTCCTTTTACCTTGTATGTATTCTTCAAAGCTTTTCTAAAATTGATATACTGCTTGTTTTATGACTCCTCTAACCTCCACCATTACAATTATAACTGAGTTCTTTAATTTTGTAATAAATCCATAACTGACAGACACACATGTACTAGGAATCTTGAATGTTTAATAAAGGAAAGAAAGTCGAAAGAGGTAAGTTTAAATAATGCTCCTCTTTCCTCTGGTAACTGAACTGATGATTCATGTCTTTATAATGAACTTTAAAAAAAGGCTCAGAAGAGCCATTTAGCCCTTACTAGCTTGTTTTGCTTCTGTAACTTCCTTTACTCATCATAGAATCTGTTGTCCTTTACCCACTATATGTACCTTCTGAGCAGGATTCTATTTTTGCCTTTATGAACTCACCTGGGGTTCATGTCATCATCCTAGAAGTGTGAGGACCTGACTGTCACATACTTACAAGCCTAAAGTCTTCCCTGGGGGCAGGAGTTCTTTGGGCGGCTACTTCCCTCTCAGTTTCTGACTTCTGTAGATTCCCAATTGGCCTCGGGGCTCTGTGTGTTGTGAAACTCCCTTACAATACAATATTCTTAATGATTATGTTGGACAAGAATTGAGTGTTGAAATTAGGTAAAGGCATATATGTGATAACTTTTCAGTGTCTGTATCACAAACTACAATGTACAAAAAGGAGAGAGAGAGAGAGAGAGAGAGAGAGAGAAAAGTGCCATAGAGGCAAGATATAGCCCTTTCTCTCTCACACACTTTCTCTCTCTCCCTCCCTCCTCCTCCTTCCTCTCTCTCTCTCTCTCTCTCTCTCTCTCTCTCTCTCTCTCTCTCTCCTCTCTCTCCTCCCAATAACCTTTTTAGGATTCAATTTGGGCTGATGGCTGAGATTTGCCTCGCGTGACTCCACCCTCAAAAATACCTCTTGGGAGGTTCCCTTCTGCTCCACCAAACTAAGAAACAGAAACAAAAGAGTTGGGCCTGAAGCTGTCATTTTTATCTCAGATCTATTTTTAGCAATTTGCTGAATAGTCTTTAAGTAAAAATGCAGTGGTGTTTCCATTATCATTCTATCTTAGGATTCCAGAGCCTGATGCACAGAAATCCATTCTTAGGAGGGTTTTCATTTATTTCCAAAGACAGTCTTCATGGCTGGTGACAGAGAAAGAGTGCTTCCTGATTGGATTTTTCTACTAATGAAAAGAGATGTAAAAAGGATTTCTCTTTTCATATCAATAATTCATACTCCAACAACTTGTGCATTTTTTAAGTTACCAACTTCCTCTTCACTGCCAATAGAATGCAGCTTTGCCGTAACTAGAGTGCAGGTTGCCGTCAGATAAAGAAAAGTAAATGTAGACTTGAACAATTAATATTTGCATTCACACCTGGGAAGGAGAGAAACAATACAGGACCTTTTATGAAAATGGAACAGAGCTATCAAAGCAACACTTAGAGAGAGAGAAGTCAAAAATACCACATGAGATATGCGTGTTCCTTAGCCTCAATCCAATATCCAGAAGCTACCAGAGACAGACCATTTATTAATACTCCCTTGCTCCCCAAGTCATCAGTTATCTGGGCAATTCACTGCTGATGGCATGCATTAAGGTCATTAAATATCATTTGGAAACATTTCAAAGTTAATGATACATAATATAATTACAAATTTTTATCATTTGGGTTGGCTTTGAGATTCCTGGTGAAGTAAAATCTTGAGGGTATTGGTTTCTAAAGGCATTTGGTGTGGAACAAATGTTGACATCATAGTCTTTTTGTGTTGCACTCTAGGCTTGTTGCTTCTATTTAGGCACTGCTTCAGGAAGACTGGTACTGAGCTCTTCCGGTGATGCTACATTTGTGAATGATCGTCTCTCATAAACCAAACCCATTAGGAAAGTAGCAAAGAAGTAGAGGGGGAAGGAGAAAATGTCTTGACAGGGTCACTCATCACTTAACTACAAATCATTAAAAACAATTCAGCTGTACATTTATTCTTAAATCAAAACACTTGGGAGTATTACCATTTTGACAATGTTGATTCTCCCCCATCCATGAGCAGGGAATATGTTTCCATTTCCTTGTGTCCTCTTTTATCTCTTGGAGCAGTGTCTTGTAGTTTTCTTTATACAGGTCCTTTACACACTTGGGTAAGTTGATTCCTAGGTATTTGATTTTCTGTGGCACAATTGTGAATGGAATTGTTTCCCTTAATATCCCTTTCTTCTCTTTCGTTATTTGTATATAGGAAAGCCACCAACTTTTGCGTGTTGATTTTGTATCCTGCCACTCTACTATATGTGTCTATTGTTTCTAGGAGTTTTTGGTAGAGAGTTTAGGGTTCTCTAGGTATAAAATCATGTCATCTGCAAATAATGATAGCTTGACTTCTTCCTTGCCTATCTGGATGCCCTTGATGTCCTTTTCTTCTCTGATTGCTATGGCAAGTACTTCCAGTACTATATTGAATAAAAAGAGGTGAGAGTGGGCAACCTTGTCTTGTCCCTGATCTCAGGGGGAAGGCTTTCAACTTTTCCCCATTGAGAATGATGCTCGCTGTGGGCTTTTGGTAGATGGCTTTTACTATCTTGAGGAAAATCCCTTCAATTCCCATTTTCTGGAGGGTTTTAATCATGAACGGGTGCTGGATCTTGTCAAATGCTTTCTCTGCGCCTATTGATAGGATCATATGGTTTTTATTTTTTCTCTTATTGATATGATGTATTGACTTGCGAATGTTGAACCATCCTTGCATACCCGGGATGAATCCTACTTGGTCATGATGTATAATCTTCTTGATGAGTCTTTGGATTCTGTTGGCTAGTATTTTGTTGAAGATCTTAGCATCCGTGTTCATCAGGGATATTGGTCTGTAGTTTTCTTTCTTTGTGTTGTCTCTCCCTGCTTTGGGTATCAGGGTGATATGTGCCTCGTAAAAGCTGTTTGGGAGTGTTTCTGTTTCTTCTATTTCCTGGAAGAGCTTGAACAGGACTGGCAGTAGGTCCTCCTTAAAGGTTTGGTAGAGTTCACTAGGGAATCCGTCTGGACCTTGGCTTTTGTGTTTGGGAAGACTTTTAATTACTTTTTCTATTACCTCGATGGTGATAGGCTTATTCAGGTATTGGAGGTCTTCTTGTTTCAGCCGTGGGAGGTTATAGGACTTCAGGAATTGATCCATTTCTTCTAGATTCTCATGTTTCCACGGCATACAGGCTCTCAAAGTAATCTCTGATGATCTTTTTGGATTTCTGTGGTTTCTGTTGTGATGTCACCGTTTTTATTTCTGATTCTGTTTATTTGGGTTCTCTCTTTCCCTGTCCTTACAAGTCTTGCCAATGGTTTGTCAATCTTGTTTATTTTTTCAAAAAACCAGCTCTTGGTTTCATAGCTCTGTACAGATTCAATGCAATCCCTATAAGGATACCCATGACATTCTTCCAAGGAAATTGACGAAACAATCCTGAAATTTGTATGGAACGATAAACCCCAAGGATAGCTAAAGCAATCCTCAGGAAAAAAGAAGATGGGAGGCATCACCTTCCCAACTTCAAACTGTACTACAAGGCAGTAGTAATTAAAACAGCATGGTATTGGAATAAAAACAGACCCGTGGACCTATGGAATAGAATTGAGTATCCTGACACCCAACCTCAAACGCATGATCATTTAATCTTTGATAAAGGTGCAACGAGTCTAAAATGGAGTAAGGAAAGCCTCTTCAATAAGTGGTGTTGGGAAAACTGGGCAGCAACATGTAAAAGAATGAATTTGGACCTGTGTCTAACACCATGCACAAAAATCAGATCAAAATGGATTAAAGATCTCAATATCAGACTTGAATCCATAAAGTACATTGAAGAAAATATAGGAAAAACCCTCCATGGCATTGAAGCTAAAGGCATCTTCAAAGGTGAAACATCACTAACAAAGCAACTAGAAGAAAAGATAAACATATGGGACTACATGAAACTAAAAAGCTTCTGCACCTCAAAAGAAACAGTGACTAAGATACAAAAGCAGTCCACAGAATGGGAAAGAATATTCACCCAATACCACATCTGATAAGGGGTTAATATCCAGGATATATCAGGCACTGGTAGAACTTTACAAGAAGAAAACAAACAACCCCATCAAAATATGGGGAGAAGAAATGAACAGAAACTTCAGCAAGGAAGAAATTCGAATGGCAAAAAACATATGAAAAAATGCTCATCATCACTAATCATCAGAGAGATGCAAATCAAAACAACAATGAGATACCACTTTACACCACAGAGACTGGCACATATTCAAAAGAACAAGAACAACAAGTGCTGGCGTGGGTGTGGGGAAAAGGGGACACTCATCCATTGTTGGTGGGAATGCCGGCTGGTACAGCCTTTCTGGAAAAACAATATGGACTTTCCTCCAAAGACTAGAAATTGAACTCCCATTTGACCCAGCGATACCACTCCTGGGAATCTACTCCTGGGAAGCCAAAAATACGCAGCGGAAACACCATCCCTACTTTTATGTTCATAGCAGCATTATTCACAATAGCCAGAATCTGGAAGCAACCAGAGTGCCCGAAAATCGATGACTAGATAAAAAAGCTTTGGTACATCTACACAATGGAATACTATGCAGCTGTTAGGAAAAATGAAGTTATAAAATTTGCCTACAAATGGATGGACATGGAGAAGATTATGTTGAGCGAAATTAGCCAGAAGGAGAGAGACAGATACAGAATGACTGCATTTATCTGCATAACATAAATATAGGTACATATTATGATACCAATATCCAAGATCAAGTGAAACATATATCAGGAGGTCCTGTCAAAGGTGGAAATTATCACAAACGTGTGGGATTCAGAGGCTAGGTAAGACAGAAATGGAACAGTGTGCTGACAATTGTTGAGGGTACTAATGCCAACCTAGAACTGAGCATTAAATAGAGGCAAAAAGATACACATGACAACCCTTTAATGTATGTTCTGTAATCCATAGTCTGGAAGGGAAGGAAAAGAGAAAGAGAGAGAAATGGAAAGAAATCAAGAACCTGCCATGGAGCAGGGCTGGGGAGGGGGGGAGGGAACCGGGGACGTTGGTGGTGGGAGATGGGCACTGGTGGCGGGATGGGTGCTGCAACACTGTTTGACCAAAACCCAAATATGAACTTTTTAATTGTATATCTTTGTAATTTTAAAAATAAAAAAATTAAAAAAAAATAACAAT